>JAMQGT020012207.1:47500-181538 GCA_024447675.2 Pterophyllum scalare
GGCAGAAACATGCAGGAAGGTTTCCACCAGTGCCTGGGACCCTAGCCAAGACCCAACAGAGGCTAGAGAGGAGAACCCGTCCCAACCAGGCAGCACGGGCACCCGGAAAGAGCAGCCCGCAGCACCACACGAGCCGAGGGACAGCAAACTGACCCAAAGCCCAGGAAGGATACCAGCCAGCACAACTAGGGCACCCGGGCACAGCCCCAGGGGCACAGGATGACCACACCCACAGGCGTGCTGAGTACCCCCCACACCCACCGCCCCCACTGTCTTCCGACAGAGCAAAAGGCACCCATCCCAGCCCAGAAAGCCAGAGGCGGGGCTCCGGGCCTGCAGGGAGGACCACGGGCCCACAGCACACGGGCCAACACAGCGCGGGGGGGGGGTCACATAAAGGAAAAGAGGAAAGGGAAAGAGGGAGCCAGCTGCTCTCACCCATCCCCCAGCTGCACCGCCCCCAATACTTGACCATCATTGACTGAAATGGAAAAAGTGGGGATTTCCCAACTGACCTAGGTCACTGAATAGCTGGCAGTATCTACATAGTGAGAAACTGGAGAATCCTAAAATTCTGGATAGAGAGCCAGTCTATTTATAGTAACATAGAGTAACATCAGTTCTAGGCTGCAGCTTTATTGATTAGTCTGTGATTCCAACTTCTGTGTGTGTGTGTGTGTGTGTACACATACATACATTTTATTTCTCAGATTATGTTGTATGGGTTCATTATATAGTAATATCCCTTTATACACCAGTATAGTATGATGTGAACACCTTGTATTATATCTGGCTTATTGTTATAGATTATAGAAGTAGAAAGACATGTAGTATACACCCTTGTACAAGAGTACAGTATGTACTGTCTCTAATTTGTTTACCATGTTCTAGGATGTTGTTACCAAAAGGTATTTGTAGAAATGTTAAAGATAATAACAGACTATCTGTCTTTTACAGCATGCTTAAAATGCTTTTGATTAATGAGTTTTTGAAAACATATTTTTTTGCTGGAATATATCTTATATCTACTAACCAGGGGTGAATAAAAGTATTTGGATAAAGGTTTAGGGCAAGGCCTCCAAATGAGGGCAAATTTGTTTTGCAGAAGATAATAAGGCATCTACTGAAGGGGTTTATGTTATGAAGTGGGGCTGTAATGTTATCCTGAGTTCTACATTTATTTTATATTTTAATTAATTATCCCCATCAGTCATGGGTCTTATTAGTCACCAGGAAGACTCAAGCACCCATGTTGAATCGTACTTAAATAAGCTGCATATGACTGCAGTCTTTTAAAAGATTAAATCATATTCTTTCACTTAAGTTTTACAAAATTTTCTCCTGGTGCACCTGCAGTGATTACACATCTCAACGTTTGAGAACCATTGCCTTAACACTTTTTTTTTTGATTGATCACATTTCTATAACTAGAACGTGCTTACTTCAACATTCATCTCAAATTAAGTGAGTAACAATTTTTATTGTAAATTTAACCCAGTATCTAAAAATAGAGGAAACTGCAGAAATGCTATATTTTTTGATTTTGTGGTGTAACTGATTTTTTTGTTGATGTTTTATTGTTGTTGTTTTGTTTTTTTTAGTGTGGATGCCATTGATTGGAACAGTTTTACACTTAAGTACTTTATCTATTTGCATTATTGTCACTTCATACTACTCAGAGGTAGTATGAAGTTGAGGTATAATTCTTGCAGTCATATTTATTATAGTTTATTTGTTTGATTTCTTTCATGCCCATCATGCATTGTGCTGCATACATGACTAATTATACCTAGTATTAGCATTTTTTGCCTCGATGTAAGTCTTTATTTCTGTGTTTGGTCAGTGTAGTCTGCCTTTTGCATGAGCACACTGAGCTTTGCATATAGAGCTAAAGCAAAACTTGCAGTCTGTATGACTGTAAGAGAAAGAAGAGAGGAGCTCAATAGAAACAAAGGTCAAAGAGGAATCTATGCACGAGGAAGGAGACAAACTCAATCACATCAGACATAATTTGCAAATAAATCAGAAAAGAGATACTCCATATAAATGTGTACATGGGAAATTAGTTTCTAAGAAGGCAAAGTTTATATTTGTCTACTACACTCTTGCCAACTACCTGTGCAAGCATGGGGAAAACAAGTGGAAGTTCATGCAAGCATGTGGACTGCTGCCGCGTTTCCATTAGTACCTACTCAGCACGTCTTGACTCAACTCGGCACGGTTTGTAGGCATTTCCATTAGGTCCTATACTAGCTATTTTATTTAGTACCCACTCAGCTGGGGTTCCAAGAGTTCTGAGGTGATCTTAAAATGTGACATTGAGTCATGAGAGCAACTCATTCACCAGAATCAACACGCTGTTTTTAAAACCCAACAGCAAGAAACTGGAGGCACACAAAGCACAGAGAGGCTCGGTTGAATGCCCAGACAAACGGTTTGCAGCTGTAATTTTGCAACGAGAGCCATCTGAAATGTGCACACAGCATAGATATTTTAATACTTAACAATAATAACCTTCATCCAGTAAAACATTGTACGGGGGACTTATGCATGAAGATGATAGTAAACTGTATTAGCTACCGTTAGCTTGCCTCTATCTCATCCATTGTTGTGTTTTGTTTTGAGTCACATACAGATTGCATCAAGAGACTACTACCTACGTTGCTATATCGACTCCACCCACATTGATGTGTTACTCAATTGTAATAGAAACAACACATGACCGCGGCAAGTCGAGTTGATCCGTGCTGAGTTGGTACTAGTGGAAACGTGCCAATAGTGTAGTGGTTGACACATTACTTCACAAGTGAAAGATCCCTGATTTGATCCCAGGAGGAGTAAACAAAATCCCTTTGGAGTTATGCCAGAAAGGGCATCTCATGTGTGTGTGTGTGTGTGTTAAATAAATACTTGTGAATAAGAGTAGCTGAAAGTAGCTTTTGTTGCAATTTTTGATTTCCAGTGATTATTAAAACAATAGTTGAATATGAAGCTCGTTTTTTTTTTCTTCTTTCATATAAATTAAACACTGCCTAAAAGCATAATTTATTGCCATATGATGCAGGATCCCTGACCACGTCCACCTTTTCTCATCCCCTATTTATTTATTGATTTGTTTTTCATTTGAATTATATTTAAAATTTAAGGAAATCCCTTGTAAAAAGAAATGTTTTCAAATTCAATACTTGTGTGATGTTTAAGATAATAAAGTAAAGTGATCCTTTTAAAATAATTAACCAAAATTAATGCAATGCAGATTTTAGCAATAATCGAGCAAAGTTGCCATAGTTATTTTCATGAAAATGAAAATTACTGCATTTTGTGAAACTAAACTACATTATTTACTATTAGAATAACTTAGTCATTTTAGTAGTCAAGTGCACAGTGTCATGGAAAGTCAGATCCATCGTAGTCCAATTGACATATTTTAATCTTGTCAAAGCTGAGTCACCTGGGCTTTGCTTTGGGGCAGTCTGTGTGCAGCTGGATGGTACTGGCTGGTGGCAGCATGTTTGACCTCGAGTGACTGCTCTATCTTCCAGTGTATCTCGTGTATTGAGCCATGTGCCTGTTCATCTTAGCTGCTGTGATTCCTGACAGGAGCTTCCATGTTGTACTGAGGCAGGCTATTATCCCTTCTGTGGGTCCTTGCTGTGTATCATGTCAGGACCCTGTGCTGTCCAGCTCTTCATATGTGAGATGCTTTCTTGAATGTCTGCCACTGTGATGGTTACTGAAGCCTGTCCAGGGAGGTTGCTGTGGTCTGCTGTTAGATCCACTCACCACTGAGCATTGGTGTTGTCTGTTGCATCCTTCTCCCATATGCTCTGCCAGTATTGCTTCATCTCTAGCCTTGATGGTGGGTGGGATGGTGCTGTTCTCATATTGTTCCCCTTCCAGTGAGAGTACACCTTGATTGCTTCAGTGGAGAATATCTTTTTTATTCTCCTGGCTTCTAGCTCTTCCAGGTTTTCAGCTTAGCCATGATCTTATCTTTCAGGTCAGCTGCTCTGGCATTGAGCTTACCAGTTGTTCTTGGGGCTTGGTACCCAATCTCAGAGTGTGACCTGACATCCTGGCTCCCCCTTGCCATAGTATTTGTGTTGTACCTTTTCAGTCTCTAATTGTTATAGTAGTTGCTTCTTGCAGATGTTGGAACCCTGAGCTACCAGTTGTTTCGCTGTTGTACCTCTACAAAGACCCAGCGCTGAAGTCTGAACCGGGTGTAAGCTGGAGGAGGTGGCTGGGAGAGAGGAAGGTCTGGCCCTGGATAAGCAGAAAATGATGATAGATGTTTGTGTTGTTCTGATGCGTGTCATGAATTGTAGAACAACAAACATCGTTCAAAATGGGTGGCACAATGTGCTATGAAAAGCTGTAATCAAACATATTGCTGGTTAAGATCAGCTCATATCCAAATATCTTGCTATGATCTGAATGGTAACTTGGTATGTCTCATGACTTAGAGAAAGGTTTAGATTTTTACCTAATAAAATCATGCAGGTTCACTCTGCTCTCTTACATAAGTACTGACTGTGAGTTCGTTTAGCTTCTCTCTATAGTGCTGTTCATCAGCTTGCGATCACTAACACTGTGACAGGAATCCACACAGCCACATCCTGTCTTACAGCAGACACAGAGTTGTGTTGTCATGGGCAACATTGTGAAATAAACCCAAACAGCATCAGCGCAAATGTTGTGGTCTGATGCTCTGCTGTCATTTTACAAAAAAAAGCCAGGGTGAGGGAAAGGCATAGCTGGTAGGTACATGACGCTGAATCACAGTTATAGTAAAATTTTATAATGCCGTAGTTGCTGGCAACAACAAACATACTGGAGGATCTGATATTTTTACCAAAATGCCCTTTAACTCCCTTTAACACAGAGTGTATCATATCAGCACCTTTGCGCAAGCGTACTTTGCGTTACCATAATTACAGTACCGTTTGTCCTATTGGAAAAATTCTAATGATTTCTGAAAGCTGAGAAATTGTGCTTCACTGCCAACATATAGTTATTATAGTAATGTCGCTGTTACAGGAAGCCCACAAATCCGCTCCTTCATTCACCCCCCTACCCCTACACACACTTTGTAGAGGGCGGTGGAGGCATGGGAAAATGGCACTCTTTTTCAAACCTTTTGGTGCAGACAGATTCGGTGTTAAAGGGTTAATAGTCAGTCCTTAGACGCTCTGACATAGACAAGATGAAAGCTCAACTTTAAAATGTTAACCTACTTTGTTTGTTGAACTGTTATCATGTATTTCAAGTACTTTATCAAGGATGTTAAGTTGCTAAATTATTGCATGTTTTTGCGAAAAAGTGACTTGCAGTGGTACTATGAAAATGTGAACATTTTCTGGGTTTTCTGACATGGGTCCTCGGGGCTCTAGCCAGCGGTTGATCGCTCGCTGTTGTGCCGAGCCGAGAATTTCACCAGCTCACTTTTGAAACTGATTGCTATCACCACAATTAGCAAGCAGATGCAGCTATTGACACCAACAAATGGTCATCCAGTACCCAGGGGACAACTCTAAGGGAGGCTATAAAACTTTGTAAAAGGAGTCTGGTATGAGTCTAAGTCAGTGAAGCTCACTTCTGACCGGTGAGCCACAAGCGCTTTGAGTGCTCAGTCAGAGTAGAAAAGTGCTATATAAGAACTAGTCCATTTACCAGTTGTCTCTTACCTTTGCATTTTCACTTACTTGGTGAAAGGGATCCCTTCTCAGATGATAAAACTTAGGTATGAATATTCAAATCTTGAGTCTGAAGCTGCAGACATTAATTAAAATTTGCCTCCACGACATGTGAATGCCTACGAGCCTTTGGAGTACTATGTATGTGGCTGGTCACACATAAAACTCGACTAGGTGGAATGATGATGTCCATCGCGGCCACTGTATTCAAGATGGCAGGGCAATATGGTGGCTTCCATAATCCAATGCCTGTACTTTTGTATTTTTAATGGATTAATTCTGCATTTATGAGAACACATCAGTTTGTCGGAATACATAATTACACACTAATCAGTGTAAATTTAAAAGTACAACATTGATTTTTCTATTAAGTAAACTCAAAAAATGACTGACAGCACTATTTAACAGAACATTAAAGTCTGAAGCCACCCATATTTGCTTTATATTTTGTTAAGAAAATTAGAAATGGGTGCAGAGCTTTACTGAAACATGTGCGAACAATAAATGAAAATATAGTATATAAAGCAAAACAGAGTCTGCACAATTCTAACCAGCTATTTAGTATGACCAGATTTATTCTTCAACACAACCTGAACTTTCTTAAGCAAGCATTAAGTAATTTTCAACAATAGTTCTTCAGCTTTCTTGGAGGACATTCCAAGCTCTTCTTTGGATACTGGCTATCTTTTTGTTCCATTTCTTAAGATGATCCCACTCCTTCAGTAATGTTGAGGTCTGTTATCTGGGGAGCCAGTCAATGACAGTTTTATCTAATCGGTTTTGTTTTTACTGCATTGGCAATATGTTTGAGATCATTGTCATGCTGAAAAATGAACCCACTGCCAATATACACTTTCCTGATGGTGGCTGAAAATCTGGTGGCACTTCTCTGCATTCACAATTCCATCAGTTTCATTAATTTTCCATCAATCTATCAACATCATGCCAAGATATGCCATCCATTTTGCTCTTTGGGAACCACCTTGTTGGTACAAAAAATACTTATATTTATCTGAAAATGGTCTGGTGCAAATGAGTGGAAAAACAGCTAGTATCCAAAGAAAAATACCTCCAAAAAAGCATGTAGAACCTTTGCCTTTCCCATGTTGGAAATGTACATGTGTATGTATTGATCATCAGATATTAGATAGTTGATGGCAGCAATACCGATGTAATTCACATTTACTGCAGGAAACAAAGCTTAAACTAGTAATAGGGGTATAGTAAGGGTGGGTGGTATAGCCTCAAAACTGTATTACGATATTTCAAGAAAATTTACAATAATGATATTTCTGACATTGTAGAAAAAAAATACTGAACGTTTTATAAATGCTGCTACCTGCAAGCATCAGTAAATGTAAATGAGCTACAGTTTTCCAGTGAACTACTGTCATTGATGACACACTTCCTAATTTGAATTGTGAAACAAGGTGCGGCAGCATCATAGGGACAATAGCAGTGACACAGAATTGTATCCAGTGACACAAGATAAGACAGTTGTAAATGGACGATGTGATGTAGCACAGCCCTGGTGTATAGATGCCTCAAGACAACAGGATCGCTGTAGATTATGGAGTTTTATCACAGACTAAAGTACATGTGGGGTTCTCACCAATTATAGCTAGGTGTCTTTCACAAAACACAAAACAATACAAAACAAAGCAAGTATGTAAAATGAGTTGCCTAATAATACACAGGATGGCTTGACCAAATATGCGTAGGAGGCATTGTACTTATCAAGCATGAATGGTCACATTTTCACAAAAAGTGTTTCTGTTATCTGTGGATGAGCTGAACTGTCAGTCTGCATGATGTCTGCCTTACCTGGAATTATAGTATAGAAAAAAAACAGCAAAGCTTGAAGGCTTGGGAAACTGGATCATTAAAGTGTCTTGTTTCAACTCGTGTAAAATGAAGTGATTTTGGAACTTGCAGCACAATAAAGGCTTGTCTGATTATGTTGGAGGAGTGCTGAGCAGTGCCTCAGTGAGGCCCTGGGTTATGCAATACAAGCTGGAACATAAGAGGGCTGCTGGCTTCATTTGCCTTTTTTTTTTTTAAACAATGAATTTAAACCTGTTTATGTCCTGTTACCATTCTCAAGTTCAGAAGAGCTCTGCGTGCTAGAGTTCTGTGAGGTCAGTACATTAGAGGTGATGTAAGCCTGTAATTAGATGCAGACCTTTACTCTGACAGGAAAATCCTCCTCTTTCTGCTTAACTTTTTTTAACAACACCCCTTTAAGCCTCACGATCTCCTTTTATTACTCCAGTAAATACATCTTCCCTACAATTAAAAGTTTGGAAAGCTTGCCCAGCTACTTCCAAATTACTTCAATGGAATTAATAAGGCTGTATAATAAGATACTTATATTTATTTATTTTTATTTTTTCAAAGCTTGATTTTTGATAAAATAGTATGTGTTGATGGATATGTTCATATGCTCTCTCATTGTCTGTTATAATGTTTGCAGCAGTGAGCAAACTCCATTCATTGCTGAAAGCTCTGGGGAGAAGAAAAAAAAATCAGTGAACCTTAACTGACAGCACACAAATGCTGTGAATTGTGAAGTTACAATTAGATTGACCATGACATCTTTTGTTAATGGCAGTCACAGTGAGATTGTATGTTTAATCTGACTATATATTTATTTATGCATTTATTTATTTATTTTTAGGCCCCGTATTGCAGACATGCAACTTCAGAGGTCTGGTGTTTTTACTGCTAAGTGGGTTTGCCGTTTTACTGCTGTATCCAATGGCCAGTGACCCATAACAGGTGTTTCCTGTTCACTGTCAGTGTCTGAGTATGAACCAAGCCTGAAACTGGTTAGGGTTGGCCAAATCAGAGCTGATGAGCAGTGCACCCTGTGGCTTTCATTACTGACACAGGAAAAACATCCACAGAACACAACTGTGGTGCAGGGCAGGTGAGGTCAAAGAGAGTTTGCTATAGCTTTGAATTTTATGCGGTTTTTCTTTCATGCACTGAAATGTCAAAAGTACACATTAAGATGTTCATTTTACTTAAATTTAGCTATTTAAAATGCACTGCTCAAAAAAAATAAAGGGAACACAAATAACACATCCTAGATCTGAATAAATGAAATATTCTCATTGAATACTTTGTTCTGTACAAAGTTGAATGTGCTGACAACAAAATCACACAAAAATCATCAATGGAAATTAAATTTATTAACTAATGGAGGCCTGGATTTGGAGTCACACACAAAATTAAAGTGGAAAAACACACTACAGGCTGATCCAACTTTGATGTAATGTCCTTAAAACAAGTCAAAATGAGGCTCAGTATTGTGTGTGGCCTCCACGTGCCTGTATGACCTCCCTACAACGCCTGGGCATGCTCCTGATGAGGTGGCAGATGGTCTCCTGAGGGATCTCCTCCCAGACCTGGACTAAAGCATCCGCCAACTCCTGGACAGTCTGTGGTGCAACGTGACGTTGGTGGATGGAGCGAGACATGATGTCCCAGATGTGCTCAGTCGGATTCAGGTCTGGGGAACGGGCGGGCCAGTCCATAGCTTCAATGCCTTCATCTTGCAGCCCAGGTTGAGCAGCCCACCCATATGTTGTAAAGCTATTGCAGAGTTGGAATTTGCACCTAGTCACTCACTGTACCCCCCCTCCCAAAAAACCCCCAAAACAAAACAAATAATACAAAAGATCTGTATATTTATATCTAAAATATATTTTAAAAAATACAGAAAACTTGTAATGCAAAAATATTTTTTCCTAATTAAAGAAATCAGATGATACATTAGTTTTAGCATTTGTTAATTATATATGATTACTTTTTAAGTTTTCCAGTTAAACAAACACCAGTTAAACTTTCTGCTTTTGCTACTAGTACAGTATAACTAGTACACTTTAAATGTAAATGTAAATGTGTTGTATTTAAGTTTCTGTTATGCTTTTTCAACACAGTTAAATTAGGGCTGCAGCTATTGATTTATTTTTAGAAATCGAGTACAATCTATCGACGATCTATTGATTTATTCCATCGATTGGGGGAGAATCCTGTTGATAACGAAGGATCGCTAGTGCTAATGGCGGCCCATGCTAGCAAACTGTGGTTATAGCGATTCGTTCAGGTAGCTAACAGCTGAAATTCTCAGCACAGTGAGCACAACACACACACACACACACACGCATGAGTGTAGAGAGCAGTGCAGGCATGGAAAACGTGTCGGCAATGATACACTCTGTGTTAAAGGGTTGTTTTTCCAAATGAAAGAAATCCACCACAGCGACAGAGACGGAGGAAGAAACGCTCTGCTTACACGGTGACACCTGAGCACTGCAGAGTTTAAACGAAGAACAAATTTGTGTCGAGGATTTTTTATAATCAAATTATTTGAGTTACTCGAGGAATCGTTGCAGCCCTAATTTAAATATTGAATGGGCTTCTTTATTTCTTCCCCAGTTAAATTAACATTTTGACCCTGTTTCCTTGATACAGGAATAAAGATGGTTAAAAAAATCCAAAATAAATAGAAATTTAAAAAATCAGGTTTATTTAAACCATGTGTGGCCTATTTCATATTAATTCGATTATTGTCCATGTAGGTGTCATGCAGACTTTCTTCTCAACACTGCTGTACTTCACGAGTACTTAAGGGAAGTGAGAAGTCATATAGTGTGCCTGCCAGTTATGCAACAGCAAAGGAAATTCAGTCACATTTCACCTTAAGTGAATGTGACCTGAGAACATTTATGGAGAATTTAGAAACAAAAAGCAACATTGGAACGGGGCCAGTATGACTCAGCTCATTGAGCAAAAGGTTTCAGTTCTTATCATCTTGACGTGCTGGCCGCTTAATGCCAGTCTGAAACATGGCAGGCCAGCAAGAGACATTTCATTGCTTTTCTGTTCCCGTTCCATGGTGCATTCTTTTCCCATGATTCTATTGTTGAATCAGTCTAGCTTTTCTTAAAACGGTAACCAGACGTTTGGGCAGAAATTCCTCCCGGGGAGAAGGAGAGCAGAATAAGGCTGCGAGATACATTTTAGCTTTGCAAGTATTAGTTTTTTTAAAAAAAAAAATTTATTTAAGCAAACCAAATATGGGATAGGCCTGTGAAATGTTTCTTAGATAAAGTTAGGGAATGACTGAAGGTGCACACAACTGTGCAACAATTATAGCAAAGAATGAATAATCAGGTATTTTGGTCAGCAATAACATTAACATAGCTGAAATTTAAATGTGCCTGTTTTACAGGTGAAATATAATAAATGGGCGGGGTGGGGGTGGATCAAGGGTCATCTGGTATGGATGTGGGCCTTGACTGGTATTTGCTGTTCACCACACAGCATGTTTTGCTAGGGCCCTTCCACCACACGGCCTATACTGCTAAAAAGAGCATCGGGCAGCAGTGGATTTGTTTTTGCCCTTGTCAGAGTGAGAGTCAGAGAGCCACAGCCTACTGTTGCAGCAGCAGAAGCAGACTGGGTGAGAGACCTGAAAACTAAGCTGCAGGCAACACTTTACACAGGTTCACCCACAGAAACCTTGTGAGATTTGAGACCATCCTGTCTGTACAATTTCATTGTAGTAGAAATTATTTCCAATGCTAAAATAAAATATTGCAGGATGATTTTATTTTTCGACACAGTCATCAGACTGCCAGATTATTATCCCAACATCAGAGGCAACTAAAGATCAGCACAACAAAGAGGAAAAACTAAAATCAAGTTGTAAAGTAATAAATAGCAGAACTGTATCAAGGTTGTCCTGTGACTGGATATGTTATTTAGATACCTACTTTGAGCTGAGATTTGACTGGTATCGCATGCTGTCTTCAAGGTGGGATGAGAATGGCCGGTACGGAATGCTTCAAAGTGGCTGAGAGCTGACCTTGCACAGATTCTGTCTCTACTGTAACTGAGCACTCAAAGCACTTATACAACACGTTTGTATTCACTTCTATATGAAACTCAGCTTTACTGTCTAACATTCATGCACACATTCATACTCCTTGCGTCAGAGAGCAACCAAGGATACTTTGGCATGCAGCCTGGAGCAGCCAGGAATCAAACTGCCAACCTTCAGATTGGCAGGTGACTGCGCTACCTCCTGAGCCACAGCAACCACTCATGTTGGTGTGAGGGTTGTTCTGCCATTTTGACTATTGTCGTTCTTTTTAATCCATCTCCCAGGTTTGCTTACTCAAAAAGCCTTCGTCTTAGATTGGCGCAGTTTGTTTTTAATTTCCATCCACCTCTGTTCCTTTAAAGGCCACGTATCATGCCTTTAAATCCTTCCTTCTCATATGTAAATCATATACTTGTGGTCTATATAAAGTAGAACTGCAATGCTTTGGTCTGAATTCGTCGTTATTGTAGCTCCATTGACCCCTGCTCTGAGGCGCGTCTTAGAGCAGCTCGTTTTGGTGCGGTCTCTTTAAAGGGGAATGAGATGCCCCACCCCACTCCACCCCGTTCAGCCATTTTTGTAGTTTGATAGCAGCAATACGATTATCTACTGGCAGAGAAACAGGCACTTCAAAGAGGCTCTGATGCCTGGGGCGGTGTGAGGAATCATGTGGGTTAATACACTCAACTATATATATATGTGTATATATATATATATATATATATATATATACACACACACACACATACATACATACAGGGGTTGGATAATGAAACTGAAACACCTGTCATTTTAGTGTGGGAGGTTTAAAAAGAGGACAAATTGTTGGTGTATGTCTTGCTGGCGCATCTGTGACCAAGACAGCAAGTCTTTGTGATGTATCAAGAGCCACCGTATCCAGGGTAATGTCAGCATACCACCAAGAAGGACGAACCACATCCAACAGGATTAACTGTGGACTCAAGAGGAAGCTGTCTGAAAGGGATGTTTGGGTGCTAACCTGGATTGTATCCAAAATACATAGATTAGATGCAGAATTAGATGTGCACCTCAACTCTCCTGTTTCCAAAAAAACTGTTCATCGGGAGCTCCATAGGGTCAATATACACGGCCGGGCTGCTATAGCCAAACCTTTGGTCACTCGTGCCAATGCCAAACGTCGGTTTCAATGGTGCAAGGAGCGCAAATCTTGGGCTGTGGACAATGTGAAACATGTATTGTTCTCTGATGAGTCCACCTTTACTGTTTTCCCCACATCCGGGAGAGTTACGGTGTGGAGAAGCCCCAAAGAAGCGTACCACCCAGACTGTTGCATGCCCAGAGTGAAGCATGGGGGTGGATCAGTGATGGTTTGGGCTGCCATATCATGGCATTCCCTTGGCCCAATACTTGTGCTAGATGGGCGCGTCACTGCCAAGGATTACCGAACCATTCTGGAGGACCATGTGCATCCAATGGTTCAAACATTGGATCCTGAAGGCGGTGCCGTGTATCAGGATGACAATGCACCAATACACACAGCAAGACTGGTGAAAGATTGGTTTGATGAACATGAAAGTGAAGTTCAACATCTCCCATGGCCTGCACAGTCACCAGATCTAAATATTATTGAGTCACTTTGGGTTGTTTTGGAGGAGCGAGTCAGGAAACATTTTCCTCCACCAGCATTACGTCGTGACCTGGCCACTATCCTGCAAGAAGAATGGCTTAAAATTCCGCTGACCACTGTGCAGGACTTGTATATGTCATTCCCAAGACGAATTGACGCTGTATTGGCCGCAAAATGAGGCCCTACACCATACTAATAAATTATTGTGCTCTAAAACCAGATGTTTCAGTTTCATTGTCCAACCCCTATAAATATATATATATATATGTGTGTGTGTGTGTGTATATATATATATATATATATATATATATATATATGTGTGTGTGTGTGTGTGTGTTCTACGGGTGAGTGGTGGGGTACACCTCTGAAAAATTACTTTTTTATTTTGTATTTTTGTCATTTTTTGTTTGGCATGGTCCCATTATTTTACAGTGACATAAAGAGGGGGAGAGAGAGATGGGATGAAAGTAGGGACAGTGCTGTGCGCGTCTCAAAAATGCCATTTAGTTGCACCAGTTGGTCTAATTTTTAAATCATAAAATAATGTTTTAAGACTCTTTTCTCTACAGTGAGTCAAATTTTGATCATGTTCTAGATCTGTCAAAGAACCGCCTGTGTGAGCTGCCGGAGGAGTTGTGTCAGTTCATCTCCCTGGAGACACTGAGTCTGTACCACAATGGGATGCGTTCACTGTCCTCCAGCTTCAGCAACCTGCAGGCCCTCACCTACCTCAACCTCAGGTAACTCCTGTACAGACTACAACACAGGGCAGAAAAATAGTGATCACTACTTGTGGGTTTGTCTGGCCATTGTTTGGCAAACTAGTTAGTATAGTGTGAAAAATGCAGATTTAAACCAAACAAAGGGGATCTCCAAGTCTTGAAGAGTGTGAAACTGATTATACTCTGAGATCTGGCAACTGTGATTTTTTTAACCTTTAAAATAAAGTGAGTGGCCTTGTCTAACAAATGTATGCTGAACATTGCCCCTAAGATTCATTTTTACCTTAAGTGCCACTTGTGTATCACAGTAACAAAGCAAAAAAATCTAAACTGATGTAAATGTGAATAATTTCTATCCATCCGTTTTCTTCCACTTATCCAATTCAGGGCCACTTATCTATTTCATTAGGCTCTCATGCTTGGAGCTTAATGATCTGAAGTACCTAGAGCTAATGAGTAAGTAGAAACACAGAGAGGAATACAGATAAATAAAGCTTTGTCTTGCAACACTACAGTAAGTGGAATGTTGGGCAATGTTCAACCCAATAAAAAATGCTGTGGCTTTTTGTTTTGTTTTTAAATATAAATTTAGGGAAAGTTTAAATATTAATACTAGCGCTGGTGTTTCAGTACAGCAATCTTACATTTAACATTTGTATTGATGAGTTTGGTGCACAAAAGTGATTCCACCTTTAAATTGTTCATCCAGGGTATATAAACCAATCATTGGCTGATCGCTATTTAAAATGTTGATAATAGTCATTCATCACATATTGCAAAGGCAGCAGTCAATGCTGTGCTTCCATTTCCCAGTAAGCAGGTCCACCACGCCTCTGAGGTGAGCCTGTTGTTTGAAAGTCGCCTTTGAAGTTTAGTGTTTGTTCATCCTGGAAATGGAGAGGCCATCCAAATATCTTTTCACCAACAGAACCTCGGTGACTTTTCTATCCATTTCACACTTTAATGTTACTGTTGCTAGGAGACCAGGTAGACCATCCAGTTTGTTGTTAATACAAGCAGCAAAAGTGTAGCTCACAGCAAGTATATTGTTTGACATAATGAAATTTTTTTTAAAAATGGATTATACCTCCCAATTTCGGTGTCTTTGTATTACTCCCAGGTGACTATACCTCTTAAATGACATCACTTTTTGTGTGATTCCACAGTCGTAATCTCCTGTCCAGTTTACCGCCGTCAGTGTTTCAGCTTCCCCTCCTGCGAGTGCTCATCATCAGTAACAACAAGCTGTCTTCACTGCCCACTTCCATATACTCCCTCACACAACTCAGACAGCTGGTATGACACACACTCACGCCATCATCTCTGCTTGGCAGAATCTTTCTGTACTCTAGACAGAGAGACTCCAGCATCATTCTTTCAGCACAGATCATGTTCATCTTCCTGTGAAGTCTATTGCTACACTTTAATCATTTAGATTTCTGTATTGTAATAGTCTTTTCCAGCCTTGAGTTTTAGTTCATTCATCTTGGTTTACGATATTCTTTCGTTCTCAGGATGTAAGCTGTAACGAGCTGCAGCATCTGCCCGCAGAGCTCGGTCAGTTAGAGTGTCTGAGAGACTTAAACCTGAGGAGGAACCGTCTCACCACTTTGCCTGAAGGTACAAATAAGTTTAGTCTTTGAGCTCTTACCTTTTCTTATTTTTCCCCCACATAAACCCTGTTCATCCACCTCAGCTACACCTCCCAGTCAACATACTTAGTAAACTTTTTAAAACTGATTTCACACAGACTTTGTCAGTTTTCATGAGCTAGACTTGCTATAGCTAAATACTTACAATTTCTACAAAGCACTTTAAGACTGAAATCCTCTACAAGTTAGTGTAATTGCATCATTATTGTGGAGATAAGCATTTATGTGGATTCAACTTTTTTGCAAGTTATGATCTAAGTGGTAACTGAATTACCACTGAAAAGTGGCCCATAAGTGGAAATTAGTTTTTGCACTACCAGTTTGCATAGCTGACTGAAATCATCTAAATAGATGATTGGTTTATGTGTAGAATGTATGGTGTTACAGAATACATAATGATATCAAAACTCCGTTGCTGTGTACCAACAATGGAGGTTTTCATTAAAAAACCAAGATATACAATACTCACTGAAATCTAGGTTATGAAGAAATATTGAGGAGGGCTGAAATTATCTGTGCTCTAACTGTTCATGTGCCACAGGTATCTCTATTTCATATTGCATAAAAGTATTTATCACTACTGCCTGAAATGCCTTGTTGACAGTCTGTGTTTATCTTCTGCATCTTATCTACACCACCTTCCAACACATTTCCATAATGCCCACCTAGCTGTTCCTTTTGCACAACCTCTAATGTGAGCAGCTGCCTGGGTGGCAACAATTTTTATGTACAGGCCTCTGCTAACTCTGGACAAAACACCAAATGTGCTCTTGCTGGCTGCAAGCGCGAACGCTCTTCAGTACAGATATTCACAGCATCTGTGGAACTGAAGACCCAGAGGCTTACTTTCATTTTGATTATGGCAGTGTTCCTATAATAATAGAAAATACCTAAGTGTAGAGATGCACCGATCAATCAGACAGGGACCAGAATGAGCCACTTTAAAGCATTCTCGGCCTTCCATATGTTTGAGTTTGAGCGGTCCATTTCTTGCATGCGCAGCACAGGAATAGCGGCACAGGCAAATAAGCTGTGTGCGTGCTCACATTCACATGCTAACATATCATTAGCGTGGAACCGCTTCATGGTGAATGAAGACACAAAGTTTGCCAAAGTAAACCGCAGCAAGTTTGTGTTTACGGTGATTTCAGTGATATGTCAGCGCAGGAGCATAGTGATTCCCAGATGGCACAACTTCCTTTGTTTCTTGCTTCAAATTATTATATTTGCATTTTAGCAGTGACGCATCTTTTTTCTGATTTATGACACCTATAGTTTAGAAGCAGACTTCAGAGTGTCCTCAGTACCTTCAATGCAAATAGAAATTATTTGTGACTGTGTTGATGCCACTGTCTGTGAAAACTATGACCAGTGCAGCCACCATAACCACAGTTTTAGAGGGCTACGCCTATACTCTGAGAATGTAGAATTGAGAGGTAAACAGTGTTCTTTTGCATTGGTTTTTTTCCTGACCAGATGACAAATCACAGCTTTTTGGAAGGAGGGCCCTTAAAAAGGCAACATTTTAGACATGGAGTGAGAAGAGATGCAGTAGCAATGTATAGAATTAGAAATTAATATAATGTATTTTAAACATTAAAGCATATAAATGCATCAGATTAAAACAACATTAAAACAGCATTTAAGGACAGAGGAGAGCTGAGTGTAAGTGATACGTTTGTCTAGAAGTGAATTCTTCTTGGACTTCCAAAGGAGTTGAGGTTTTGGTTGTGTGCTCCCCACTGTATGAAATCAGCACAGATTTTATGTAAAAGAAACTGAGAAATACCAACAAGCCAAGACTCAAGCTAAACTACACCCACATCTTTCCCTCTGTGTTCCCTCCCCAGAAATATCCGAGCTGCCCCTTGTTAGGCTTGATGTCTCCTGCAACCGCGTTTCCCATGTGCCCTTGTGCTACCGTCACCTCAGGCATTTGCAAAGCATCTCACTGGATAGCAATCCACTGCAAATGCCACCTGCGCAGATCTGCTCCAAGGGAAAATACCACATCTTCAAGTACCTCAACATGGAGGCCTGTAAGAGGAGCCAGGACGATCTGGAGAAACACCTGAGACCCACTGGATTTAACAGCTGGTAAGGATGGCTGCAGGATGAAGTAGGGGAAAGGTTTAAGAAGCAGTCAGGCTTCCAGTGGTGAAAATCCAATGCCAAAAATCATTACCAGTGTGTTTTAAAATATAGGGAAACAACCCGGTGAAAACAACTGTGTGCAGCTTCCTGCAATCTTGTTGTGACAATCAGATCACAACAGCATGTGTGACAATATAGAATAGAATAGCCCTTTATTGTCAATGTACACAGTACAACGAAATTGTGGGTGCTCCATGACAGAGTCAAGTCTGTGCACTCCATTATATAGAAAATGTAAAAATAAATAAATGAATACAGTGAAATACAAATAAATACACTGTACACTGTGAGGTGGAGGGGTGGGTGGGTCTGTATGCCCAGGGGAAGAAACCGTTGGTGAGTCTGGTAGTGTGTGATTTAATTGACTTGAAACACCATCCAGAGGGCAATAGGTCAAACAAGTGATGGGCAGGATGTGAGGGGTCTCCTGTGATTGTTCTGATTTTCCTGGATATGTTCCGGATACGTCCTCCGGGGAGGGCAGAGGACAGCCGATGATCTTTTATAATTGTGTTGATTGCCCTCTGCACTGCCTTCCTGTTCTCAGCTGTGGCGCTTACGTACTCTAAGCTCAACAGAGGAGCGACAGAAAGCCAGCAGCAACTTCTTGTGCAGATGTTTTTTTCCGAGGACGTCCAGAGGAAGTGAAGCCACTGCTGTGACTTCTTCACTAGAGCCTTGGTGTTTTGAGTGCAGGAGAGGTCAGCTGAGATGTAGGTGCCAAGGAAACTGCAGGTGGTGACAATTTCCACATGTTCACCATTTATTTCTAGGGGGTGGGGGGTGTTCTTGTTGATGTTTCTTGAAGTCCATAATAAGTTCTTTAGTTTTGAGAACATTGAGTGTCAGGTTGTTCATTGAGCACCAATGGGACACTCTTTCTACTTCAGCCCTGTATGCTGTCTCATCCCCATCTGAGAAGAACTGCATATTTGATGATGTTGGTTGGGTGAGTTGGAGTGCAGTCATACGGAATGTATATGGATATATAGACAGGATGCCGTCATATGGAAAGTATTCAGACCCCTTTAAATTTTTCACTCTTTGTTTCATTGCAGCCATTTAATAAAATCAAAAAAGTACTGTACTTGGTTGCATTCATCTTTCCTTCAATTGCAACCAGTCGTCCTGTCCCTGCAGCTGAAAAACACCCCCATAGCATGATGCTGCCACCACCATGTTTCACTGTTGGGATTGTATTGGGCAGGTGATGAGCAGTGCCTGGTTTTCTCCACACATACCGCTTAGAATTAACACCAAAAAGTTCAATCTTCGTCTCATCAGACCAGAGAATCTTATTTCTCATAGTCTGGGAGTCCTTTGTGTGTTTTTTGGCAAACTCTGTGTGGGCTTTCATATGTCTTGCACTGAGGAGAGACTTCCGTCGGGCCACTCTGCCATAAAGCCCCGACTGGTGGAGGGCTGCAGTGATAGTTGACTTTGTGGAACTTTCTCCCATCTCCCTACTGCATCTCTGGAGCTCAGCCACAGTGATCTTTGGGTTCTTCTTTACCTCTCTCATCAAGGCTCTTCTCCCACAATTGCTCAGTTTAGCTGGACGGCCAGGTCTAGGATTATGGAGGCCACTGTGCTCTTAGGAACCTTGAGTGCTGCAGAAATTCTTTTGTAACCTCGGCCAGATCTGTGCCTCGCCACAATTCTGTCTCTGAGCTCCTTGGGCAGTTCCTTCAACCTCATGATTCTCATTTGCTCTGACAGCACTGTGAGCTGTGAGGTCTCATATAGACAGGTGTGTGCCTTTCCTAATCAAGTCCAATCAGTTTAATTAAACACAGCTGGACTCCAATGAAGGAGTAGAACCATCTCAAGGAGGATCAGAAGAAATGGACAGCATGGGAGTTAAATATGAGTGTCACAGCAAAGGGTCTGAATACTTATGACCATGTGATATTTCAGTCTGCTAAGATGGGGTGCTGAGTGTACATTAATAAGAAATAAAATGAACTTTTTTGATTTTAGCAAATGGCTGCAATGAAACAAAGAGTGAAAGTGAATACTTTCCATACCTACTGTATGTATAGAAGGTCTACAGTAGAGGACTAGGCTCTCAGCCTTGAGGGTGTTAGTGTGTTGGAGAGATGGGGGCCAAATCTGACGGACCGTGGGCGACGAGTGAGGAAGTGTTGTATCCAGATGCAAGTGGGAAATGGGATCTGCAGTTTGATAGTTAAAATAACCAGGATAATTGTGTTAAATGCTGAATTATAGTCCACGAAGAGCATCCTCACATACAGTGGTGTGAAAAAGTGTTTGCCCCCTTCCTCATTTCCTGTTTTTTTGCATGTTTGTCACACTTAAGTGTTTCGGAGCATCAAACCAATTTAAACAATAGTCAAGGACAACACAAGTAAACAGAAAATGCAATTTGTCAATGAAGGTGTTTATTATTAAAGGTGAAAAAAAAATCCAAACCATCATGGCCCTGTGTGAAAAAGTGATTGCCCCCTTGTTAAAACATACTATAACTGTGGTTTTTCACACCTGAGTTCAATTTCTCTAGCCACACCCAGGCCTGATTATTGCCACACCTGTTCTCAATCAAGACATCACTTAAATAGGAGCTGCCTGACACAGTAAGGTCCACCAGAAGATCCTTAAAAGCTACACATCATGCCGAGATCCAAAGAAATTCAGGAACAATTGAGAAAGAAAGTAATTGAGATATATCAGTCTGGAAAGGGTTATAAAGCCATTTCCAAAGCTTTGGGAATCCAGCGAACCACAGTGAGAGCCATTATCCACAAATGGCGAAGACATGGAACAGTGGTGAACCTTCCCAGGAGTGGCCGGCCGCCCAAAATTACCCCAAGAGCGCAGCGACGACTCATCCAAGAGGTCACAAAAGACCCCACAACAACGTCCAAAGAACTGCAGGCCTCACTTGCCTCAGTTAAGGTCAGCGTTCATGCCTCCACCATCAGAAAAAGACTGGGCAAAAATGGCCTGCATGGCAGAGTTCCAAGGAGAAAACCACTGCTGAGCAAAAAGAACATTAAAGCTCGTCTCAATTTTTCCAAAACACGTCTTGATGATCCCCAAGACTTTTGGGAAAACATTCTGTGGACCGATGAGACAAAAGTGGAACTCTTTGGAAGGTGTGTGTCCCATTACATCTGGCGTAAAAGGAACACTGCATTTCAGAAAAAGAACATTATACCAACAGTAAAATATGGTGGTGGTAGTGTGATGGTCTGGGGCTGTTTTGCTGCATCAGGACCTGGAAGACTTGCTGTGATAAATGGAACTATGAATTCTGCTGTCTACCAAGAGATCCTGAAGGAGAATGTCCAACCATCTGTTCGTGTACTCGAGCTGAAACGAACTTGGGTTCTGCAGCAGGACAATGATCCTAAACACACCAGCAAGTCCACCACCGAATGGCTGAAGAAAAACAAAATGAAGACTTTGGAGTGGCCTAGCCAAAGTCCTGACCTGAATCCTATTGAGATGTTGTGGTATGACCTTAAAAAGGCCGTTCATGCTCGAAAACCCTCTAATGTAACTGAATTAGGACAATTCTGCAAAGATGAGTGGGCCAAAATTCCTCCAGAACGCTGTAAAAGCCTCATTGCAAGTTATCGCAAATGCTTGGTTGCAGTTGTTGCTGCTAAGGGTGGCCCAACCAGTTATTAGGTTTAGGGGGCAATCACTTTTTCACACAGGGCCATGATGGTTTGGATTTCTTTTCACCTTTAATAATAAACACCTTCATTTACATATTGCATTTTGTGTTTACTTGTGTTGTCCTTGACTATTGTTTAAATTGGTTTGATGTTCCGAAACACTTAAGTGTGACAAACATGCAAAAAAACAGGAAATGAGGAAGGGGGCAAACACTTTTTCACACCACTGTATCTCTTTTGGTTGTGCAGGTGACTCAGTAGTCTGTGACGTGTTATTGCAATGGCATGCTCTGTGGACCGATTTGCTCTATAGACAAACTGATGGGGGTCAAAGGAGGGAGGGAGGCAATCCCTGCTGTGCTTGGAGACTAGTCGCTCTGGG
Source organism: Pterophyllum scalare (assembly GCA_024447675.2). NCBI lineage: Eukaryota > Metazoa > Chordata > Actinopteri > Cichliformes > Cichlidae > Pterophyllum > Pterophyllum scalare. The sequence continues at coordinate 69,253 of JAMQGT020012207.1, forward strand.
CGCTTTATAATTACAGACATGAGGGCTATGGGTCTGTAGTCACTGAGGCTGTCTGACGGGGGGTTTTTTTGTGATGGGAATGATGATGGAGGCCTTCAGACAGGTAGGGACTGTGGCATGTGGCAGAAACAGGTTGAAGAGCTTGGTGAGGATCCCTGCCAGCTGGTCTGCAGATGCTTTGACCATACTTCCCAGGATGCCGTAGGTCCAGCGGCCCTCCTGGGGTTCACTGCATTCAGATAGAGAGAGAAGGAGTGTTGGAGTTTTGGAGAGTTGGTGGGTTCAGGTTCGTGGTGCTGGTCTCATACCGGGCAAAGAAGTTGTTGAGCTCCTCTGCCAGTGTGCTGCTGCTTCCTCCAGAGGATGAGGAGCTCTGGACTCTGTACTTTGTTGTCCCTCTACATCTGTTGAGGATTGTTTATATCTGGAGATGTTACACTAACAGACAGTATATGGGGTGGCTATAGCTCAGGAGGTAGTCACCCACTGATCGGAAGGTCGGCGGTTCAATTCCTGGCTACCCCAGGCTGCATGCCAATGTATCCTTGGGCAAGATACTTAACCCCAAGTTGCTCTCCGACGCAACCGTTGGAGTGTGAATGTGTGTGAATGTTAGATAATAAAAGCACTTACACTATGCATTTACACTCATATGCATTTACACTCATATACAAGTAGTATATTGTAAACATGAGTTGAGAGCATAAATGGAAAGTGGTACAGTAAAAGTACAACGACAGGGTGTAATAACGAAACAGAATCTGGGTTAATCAAATATTTGTGAATGAAATGGATCCCATTTAGCTGTCGAGTGACACTGTAATAGTTGGACCAAGAACAGAGATCAGAGAATATTTAACAGAGTAGCTCTAATGTGGGAAATCCAGTAAAAAAAAAAACATGATTTACTGCTCTTTAAACTAAACTAATGGCTCCCTGTGTCACAGTTTACCCTAAAAAACAATGTGTGTGATCAGCTTATTCTAATGGGTGCTTATCATGTTTTCCCCTGCAGTCTGTCAGACCAGGAGCTGTTTACAAGTCAGCTAGGAGGGCTTGACTCTGGCTTCAACAGTGTTGACAGTGGCAGCAAAAGATGGTCTGGGAATGAGGTAAAGCTACTAGGGTTATGTACATCATGAGATGTGACCTGATTGACTGCATTAGATATCTAATAAAGCATAATATTTAAGATATAAAAATGCACTGTTTAAGCACTGTGTAATATTACATGAACATATGGCAAAACATGCACTGCTAATATATGATAATATAAAAACATCAAAGTGCTTTGAAATGGTAAACCAAATTTAGATGAAGGCAGGCTTGCACATAGTGTGAACTGTGGCATTCAGATCAGTTTTTCAGTGACATGTGCTGTGTGTTCAGTCAGCTGATGACTTCTCAGAGCGCTCCCTGCGCATGGCTGAGGTCAGCAGAGACCAGATGAACCTGGAGGAGGAAGAAGAGGGTGGCTCTCACCTGGAAGCTAACAAAGGTGAGGAAGGACACAGTGATTTTGTTATTAGACAAACTGAACAGTATCAAAAACAGAGTAAAAGTTGGGGCTCTCAGTTTTTCCAGCTGAAAAACTTTCTGAACTTTTGATGAGTCGTCGTTACATTTGCTTCACAGTGAATGGGAACTCTGAGCAAGTGGACTTTATTGACAGCAGTGTGACAGAGGAAGAGGAGGAGGAGATCAGGACGAATCCACTCACACCTCCTCTCACAGCACCTCCTTTGGTACCAGTCCATCCACACACTAATCAGCAGGTCCTGTATAACTTTGAGCAGGAAAGTTTTTGATTGTGTTATTGTTTGTTTGTTTATTTTCAGGATCAGAAGGACAGATCATCACCACTGCAAACCCAGAACTCAACAACATGCAGGTCAGTTGTGTGAAACATACAGTCAGAGCTTTGCATGAGAGCCCTTTTTGGCTCCAAGAGTCAAACAGAAATATAAATTCAAGCTCAAAAATCAAAAGAAAAGACATTGATAACCTGATCGACTAAATAATCTGTGAAGTCATTTAAAGCCTGGCATTAATACTTGATTTTTCTGCAGCACAGAAGTGTAACAAGATAGATTTGCCTGCATTATTTTGGGTCTATGAAACATTAATCCGGAGTTGATATATTCTAATACAGGAACACATAGTGACACATGTTATTGAAGGAACTATAGCCCACACTACAGTATGTTCAAAATATATAATTGAGCAGCACTCATAGGAGTGCATAATTATATATTTTACACACACAACACTAAACAAAAAGACAGTGAGCACACATATTAACACTGTTGGCATGAGATAGTTAGCTCCTTTTTATAACCTAATGCTGTTGGTAGACAGTGTTGGCATTAGCACCTGTTTACCAGGTAATTTTTTTATTCCCCTTATTATTGTTTACTGAGCTGTTTACTGAGCCCCACATGTTCACATCATCAGTCAGTGCAAGGTGCTACACATTTTAAGGTAACTTAAAATCCACAGCTGCTATATTGGTTCAAAGGCACAGAACAGGATGGGCTGTGTTGGAGCATGAAACTGGAAGAGGCCATCCAGAGCAGATGGGTGTGGATATAAGAGTTTTTAGTGACAAAGAAGGGTGGAACGGGCACAGCACCCGTCATGGCCGTGCATTTGTGGGCCATAGATGCTACACAGACACACGTGTACTGTCTACCAGGGAGGGCAACTAAACATGTGAAACCTCTCTTGCTTTACTGTTCAGCCAGTCAGAGTTTGACCTACGGGGCTCCACGCTACAAATCTGTCTTTGTGCACTGTGTAGGTTGAATTTCCACAATTGCACTGTCTGCCTAACTAGAGACTTACACAAACTGACACCAGTGCAGGACCACTGTTAGGCCGGTGAGAGAGGGAGGGACAAGAAGTACAAAGGTTAAGATCTTAGTTTTTTGTAACATCACTGATTTTCTGTGGTGGGCTATGTCTCATATTTATAGGTCTTGTACCAAGGTGTACTACTACACGTGAAAAGGATTTACATATCATCCTAAATTCTCTTCAGCCTGTGATTTTCTGTTAGACTAATTTTTAATATCAAGGAGTGTTTGTTTTTCCACCTGACATTCAAGTTTGCCACTCTTTTTCTTTCCTTGTTTTACAAGGTCACTGGACTGGGTTTTTTTAAAGAGCTGGGAAAAGTCAACAGACTGCTGTTCTCATTACATTGTGCGAGTCACTTAAAGGGCCTCAAACATTTCATGTAGTGTGCTGGTGGGAAGGGCTTGTTATTAGACAAACTGAACAGTATCAAAAACAGAGTAAAAGTTCGGGGTCCATACATATATATATATATATATATATATATATATATATATATATATATATATATATATATATATATATATATATATATATATATATATATATATATATATATATATATATATATATATATATGATAGATCGATAGATTAGCCCCACCGACCCACCCACCTCTGGGTAACCCACCTTTAATATTGATGAGTTGGGGTGGCTGAGTGGGTCAGTCTTCCTACCCCCTGTTTCCTGCACCCGGCTGGTGATTTGGGGTCTGGGTTGGCTGCCCCCCAGGGTTGCTGCTGGCTCTGAGGGGCATCTATTAACCCACACCGAGAGGGGGATCTGTGTGTGTGTGTGTGTGTGTGTGTGTGATTTTTGTCAAACTTGTCTTGTCCTGCTTTGTTCTGTTACGTAAACTCCACAGAACAGCATATAAATGTGAGTTAGAGTGCATTTGCTCTAACAGCCACTGGGATGACTGTGGCTCAGGAGGTAGCGCAGGTCATCTACCAGTCAGAAGGTTGGTGGTTCAATTCCTGGCTGCTCCAGTCTGCATGCCAAAGTATTCTTAGGCAAGATGCCAAACCCCAAGTTGCTCTCCGATGCAATTATCGGAGTATGAATGTGTGTGAATGTTAGATAGAAAGCACGTTGATATAGAAAACAGTGCTCATATGAATATGGATGAATGCAGACGTGTTGTATAAAGTGCTTTGAGTGCTCAACTAGAGTAGAAAAGTGCTATATAAGAACTCATCCATTATTGATGACTTATATGTTTGCATCAGATGTAAATCCTCCCCCAAGACATGCATACAATGTGTTTAGTTTCCATCTCAGAATGCTTATCTCAAATACCAGCTGTGAAGCTGGCAGCAATTGCAAGAAAATGCAGAAATAGATAAAGCTTGCTCCAGAACTTGGAAACAATTTGACAGCAAAATCTTTCTGTACTCATTTTTGTGTTTTCATCATCGCACTCCCAGATCCAGCCTCCACATTGAGGTGGGCCCATCATCTTCAGCCTCCTCGTCTCCCTTGTCCCCCTCCAGCCCCACCCTGGAGGAGCGAAGGAGGCCTGGTACCTTGTTGATCTGGCAGGAGAGAGAGCGGCTTCAGCAGCAGCAAAAGGAGAAAGCCAGGTCAGTGATGGGATATTCTAAAACAATGACCAGTTTTAGGCTAGTCACATGAATTTTATTTTAAAGAGGATGAAGAGGGTTCAGAATGAGTATGACGTCCCTCCACTCCCTGGAATACTGTAAATGTGAAACTTGGAGCTTTCTGCTCCATTCAATCAGTGAGGCCCAGCTCACTGTCCAAGGCTATTCCCTTCCCGTCTTTCTCATATCTAATTATACACGTTTGCATGTCAAAATCCATTATTTTGCAGTTTGCTGAAGTTATCCACCAAAACAGGAAGCCATGTGACCACTGCACAGCAGATGGGAAGTAATTCATGGTAAGGATGGCCTGGAGAGCCGGTACACACAGTGGAGACAAAAATCTGTTTACACGCTGCACTCTTTCTTTACTCTTCTATCTCAGTCTTTAATAAAGTAGTAACAAAGGGAGGCTTGAGGGTATAGAAAATTCTGCCGTTGATTTAAAAAGTGGTGTCTGTCTCCCCCTAGTGGTACATCACCAGAAAACAGCAATTTACATTCTGGCCTGCGACACAGATGTGCAGTGAGTAATACTCTACTTGCCTTCAGTGACTCAAGCTGAGTAAAGCACAGAGCTGAAGTGAATTTTGTGTTTGTAACTCAGACTCTTTTTTTCTTAGAGTGCCGACCAAATGAGCACAGGGTCTCATTCAGTCCTTCTACACCGATCAAGCAGCAAGACGGGTAACACAAACACACCACAACTGTGTTCAGGAAATTTAGTTTAAGAAAGGAATACTTCTTTTCATATAACAAACTTGTATTGTCCTGCCTTGTTCTGTTACATAAACTCCACAGAACAGCATGTAAGTGTAAGATCTGCTCTAACACGTTTGCATTGTTGACTTAATGTTTGCATCAGAAGTTCCGTCCTCCCCCAAGACGTCCCCTCCTCCCGGTCAGGCCCAGAAACCCAATAGTTTTCTGTTTCGCTCATCCTCTCACAGCAGCGTCAGACCTACAGGTACACAAAGAGCACACTGCACAGCTTCGCTCTAGAATTCAGACACATTTACACATTTACTGTTGTGTTGTCAGGGACCATCTTTTCTCTTGGTGAGTCTGGTAGAAGTGAGTCACGAACGACGCTGCGCTTGCCTAAAGAGGAAAGACCAGACGTCACTCAGCTACGCAAGGTAAACCATGCAGACAAGCATTACTTCACAATTGAAATAGAGGCTGGAGGGGCCTTGATGGGATTATAGGATGAATATTTGGGTTATATTAGGGGTGTAGTGTTTCTTAGACTGAGACCTGTGATATAAGCATCCCTGGTCTCATCTGTTTCACTGTAACCTGACTTACTACCACCACTGATAAACTCCGTATATAATCGTATGCTGCTTAGCCATGTGCTCAAGTGGAGCTGTGGTGTCTGGTTTAAGCACCTTAGTGTGGTGAAAGCAACCCTCTGCGTGCTTCCTCAGACTCTAGAGTCCCGGCTGAAGATCGCTCTACCAGAGGATGTGGGTGAAGCATTGTCCAACGGCACCATCCTCTGTCAGCTGGTGAATCACATTCGACCACGTTCTGTATCAATCATCCACATTCCTTCCCCAGCAGTGGTGAGTCTGAAAATATTGTTTATGTTCTCATTTTATAACCAGAGACATATTAAAAGCTGTTTGGCTCTTGTTAGCAAACCTTGAATAACTATATGACTTATGTAGGCGCTTTTCCTTCTCACTGTGTGCTCATGTTCCCTCACTTCTGTCATGTCACCTTAAATTTGTTTTCCTTTTTTTAAAACATTCATTCATTCATTTTCAAAATGATGATTCAAGTAGTTTGTCAGAAATGTATAAATGTGTGTGTACCAGTGTTCAGAAAGTAAATGTAGGGTTGCTGGTTAGCACTGTTACCTCACAGTAAGAAGGTTCTCGGTTCAGCTCCACCTTGGCCCGGGCCTTTCTGTGTGGAGTTTGCATGTTCTCCCCGTGTGTGCGGTTTTTTTTCTGGGTACAAGTCCCAGTGTTTTCACCTAAAGGTGGCTGTGTGATACTTTGTTTTCAGCCAAAACTGAGCCCGGCAAAGTGTCGACTTAATGTGGAAAACTTCATCGCTGCCTGTCGCAAGCTGGGAGTCCCTGAGGTAAAGACAGCTTAACCTGAATCTTTTCTTGATGATGCATGCTTTGAAACAAAAATGAAAATATGAGTGGTAGATAAAAAGAGCCTTACATGGACTGTGAGCTCAGTTGTGTTGCAGTTTCCTTATGTGTACTGTCATGATGGCAGTGCTCTGAACTAAATTGGATAACGAGTTTAATCAAGTCCACGTCTGCTTTTTTGCTATCTGCACTTTGTCTTGTCCTTTTCTTATGTCCTTGTTTTAACAATATAACTACTCATGTTTTCTTTGTGCGCGTGTGTGTGTTTGTGTGTCCTCTCCTGCCCAGACTGAAGTGTGTATGTGCTCTGATGTGCTTCTGTGTAAGCTGCCCAATGTGCTGCGCTGTGTGACAGCCCTGCTGGCCATGGAGGGGGAGATGGTGAAGGACCAGTCCCACTGCCACTCCTCACCTGTGGCTTCATCATTGTCCACCTCGCTGCTGTCTGCAGACTTCCTGCTCTTCTACTGTGCAGCCATGGTGCTGCTCTACATCCTCTACTGCTACCTGCTCCCCTAAAGCAGCAACATAGTGCTTGTTAAGCTGTTACACACATACAAAACATGCAGAGAAATTGCTTAAACGGTGTGTTTTCAGTATGAGAGTCTGTGTTCGTGCTCCTCAACTGCACTGACTGGATGTAAACAAGCATCTTTAAGAAACAGAAGCCACTACAGAAAGTGCAGCACTGAAGGACGTGCTGTATGTGGGCAGATAAAGAGCGAAATGCCTTAGCTTAGTTTAGCATTCCTTTGGAGCAGTTCGGAGGAGACGGCAGTCGAGTCTGAAGCAGAGTTGCTTGGTCTCATTGGTTGAAGTGAGGAACCACATCCTCTATTGAGTGCCAATTGCACACTATAGCATCCAGACATGCATGCATACATCTGTGTACTTGGTGTAAACATGACTCTTCAGTTGTGTTTTTAATGCTATTATCACGGCATAAAAGAGCACATGAACACGTGTGAATATGTGCTTCTATAAATATAGTTGAACTTAAAGCTTCGGCCTTTCACTTTCCATTGCAATCCAGTAGATTCATAACGTGATGCCATTGCGCGGTAGCTTCAACTGTGAGTTGTGTTTACACAACAAGGCCACCAAGGTTATTCAAACTCATCTGCTGACTCAACAAAAGCGCTCCAATGCCTTCTGAATGTCGACACCTTTGACTTTATTGATGATAATCCGACTGTTGAAGAATCTTTGTGTCGCACCCCAAAAGTTCCTGAAATTCCTCTGGAAGTTCATGGAAACCTGGGTTGTTCCGTTGGAAGTGAGTAGAAGAACTGAGTTTCTGTGTTTTTCACTAAGAAAGAAAGAAGATGGTTCTGTTTGTCACGATGAACTTTGGGAATGAGACACAGTCGGGCTGGTTTTTCATAAACTCCTGAGGGAAACAGACCAACTGTTACAGTTTGACTTCTGTGTGTTTGTAAATCTCAGGTTAGCCAAGTCGCTCACTAAACATCCTGGAAGAATGTTGTAGGTAAATGGAATGGCTCCTTAGAGATGATGTATTTAGTTCTGCTCATTAATTGAGGCTGTTTTTGTGTATAGAAGATTAGAAGAATGCAGGCAGAGAGGGAGAGAGAGAAGTTGTTGGGCCTGAACTGTGAATGTGATTTTTAGCCTTGCGACAGATGAAAGTTCACTAAGTTCACCTGTTACGCTTATTTCTAGCTGCATATTTTTATTGTTGGACTCTACCAGAGTTGCTTTGCATGATTCGTAGTTTAAAATCCTTATTTATCCTGTACTGGGCCTTGATGCAGCCCCCTGAGTTTCTCTTTTAAGATCAGCCTTGCTCTAAACCAGTGTCAATCTGATTGACTGCACGTCACAGGTGGCTTGAACAGCAGGCGGCTGGAGCTCTGTGTCTGAGAACACTATAAAGGATACCTGCTTTCTTTAAAAGAGCAAAGAGTAGAAACACTGATGCTTTTGGCTCATATGCTGACCTCGTTATTTAATATGAGCATCCACCACTTTAACATATATGTGACAGTAAATAAGGAACAGAATAATGTTTCCCCCGTGATGCTTAAACCTTGATACTGTGTAATGTGAGCAAGTGAAACGGTGCCTGTTATTGAAACTGACAACTTGTTTTTCTCTGTGCTGTGTAACTGGGAGCAGCAGGGGTAATGTCAGTGCATCAGTCTCAGACTGAAGGTACAAACCCCTCCAGGAGGGTGTGTGTGTGTGTGTGTGTATGCGTGTGTGTGTGTGTGTGTGTAGTCTTTTTTTTTTTTTTTTTGTTACTATCACTGGTCTATTTGACCAGCTGATTGTATAAATGTAAACAGGTAATTAAATTATTGCTTTATTTATTTTGTATTCTGTTCTTTTTGGTTATTTTGTTCCTGTGGTAAAACAGCAGAAGCTAAAACAAGTCAGTGACATTACGGGCAGTTTTAAAGCTTTGTGAAATCAGTGTGTTTAAATCACTCACACAGGTAAATTAGTGTTGAATTATTAAAATAACACTGAAGTTTCTTAATACGTTTATATGGACAGATGTGATTCCCTCAAAGTCGTGTGTTGAGCAGGCCTTTGAACATTTTTCAGCCTCTGCTGTTTCTACTACACTCTGCATCCGGCTCGCTGCTCATAGAAGAGCAGTGTCGGAAACCAAAAAGACTGGAAGCTCATTAACACGCTTAATTAACCCATGTAGGGTTAGGTCGCTGATATCAGTAGTTGGATTTGGGGGGATTCAGGCTGTTAAAGCCTTTAAGTTGAGAGCAGTAAGAGTTTCTGAACATAAGCAACATTCAGAGCACTACAACTGAAACAAAGTCGTAACCAGTTATGCCTACATGCAGGGTTCCTTTTGCTGAACAACAACCATATCCATCTTCACCCGTTACAACAGCAGCTGAATACTATTTGGTCTTTTAAATAATGATGATGAGCATGTTATGTTTCACATCAGCTCTGAAATATTTTCCTTAACTGGCGCTGTGGGTAGTCAGTGTAATTAGACAGGAGAAGGACTCCCAACTGTTCATATGGAACCTAAATACAGTGAAGTGCATTGCAACAATAGTCCTAAAAAACATGCTCTTTTACCTTCATACGTGCCATCATTCAGATGTCCTTAATAAAGTTAACATATTTCTTTCATGTCATTATAAGCCACGATTAAAAGTCGTCTTTCTATTTCATTTACTTTTCACAACTTTTCTGTTACCTTATGTCCCCAAGAATTGTATCCAGTTGTCTCCATGATCACAAGAAAAACAAAGCCAAGCTCTATCCCAGAGCTAACTATTATATAGCAGTAAACTAACACATCCTCCTATTTGGCTTAACCAAACTGTGCATGCACACTAGGCAGTTAGCTTTCCAAGTAAGTTCGTTTTTACATAAGCAGAGAGAGACTGTTTTGTGTCTTCCAGTTTAGAAATAAATGCTGCCACAGGAACTTAACAACCTGAATAACCTGGTCTAGGCAGTTAGTCAGCAAAGCAGGTGGGATGCACTGCCTTTTGTATGCTGAATAAAAGGAGATGTCATCAAGCAGAGGTTTGTTGGTTTCTTCGTGATGACGGCGCTGTATATAACAGGAACAAACTGGTTAAATTTGACAACAGATTTTTCAGGTGAAATGGGAATTCATGAAAAGTTATTGTTTCGTTAAAAGATAGATTTAAAGATGACATTTTGAAAAATTTCTTAAAGGGGTCTGTTCTACTAATTTTCATTTTAACTGTTACTGTGTAACTCTGCTAAAATGAAACTATGCAGTTTAAGCCCCGTCTGTTGTTTTAGCTTTTAGGGCCCCTTTACCTAAAGGCTGACTTTAGAGTGATGGCTGGGTGATGTGTGTGTTTTGTGGGCATGCTGATGGGATGACATCAGACCAGCACACATGTAGAAAAATCCGTTTGTGTGCAGAGCAATGTGTAGTGTGACCTTCTGGCTCACAGGGATTACTTTTACATAACTTCACGGCTTTTATTTGAGTCTTTTCCCACATTTCATGTGCACCTCTGATATTGCATATTACCTTATATGGGTCTGCTTGAAATTATTTACGTAAATTAGTGGCTCATATATATTTTACACACTGTATTCAGAATTATCTCGATTTTATTTAATGTGAAACACTTTTGGGCACCCAAATTAGAAGCCGTTGCTGTAAATTTTCAGTGTAGTTTTTAATTAACACTAGAGAACTCCCACTTTCTGGATTTCCGATTTCATTTGGAGAGCTCATGATCTGTAGAAGAAAAATGTTAATGCTGTAAACATTTTTAGCATACATAGGCAGAAGAATAGCATTCAGGCATGCTTTTTTTTGGTCTAGAATTAGGTGTAAATAGTGATTTTTAGATGTTTCTATAATTTAAAGATCACTTCTGGTGTGCCCCCCTGTGAATTGCAGAGAATTTAAATATGGTGGGACTAACGGCAAGTAGAGCGACTTTCTGAAATTGGGTCTGGTTTATGGATGGTTGTTTTTTGTCTGTCAGTTTCATGCTGAGAGTTCAAATGCCCATTGTAAAAACCTCCCCACTCATGACTGACAGTTTTTATATTAGCCCTCTGTTAAAGCGGGATACATGCTGTTTCAGTTCAGATGTATATTTTCTAAGTGAAACTTGGCTTAGACCAAGATATATTCTTAAAAGATAGTGAAACCAAAATACTGTTGTATTTATATTTATATAATACCTTTTACTGTTAAGAATAATTTGAGTTCATATAAATCTATATGCTTTTTGTTTTTTCCTGTTGTAATTAAATGATTAAAAATTGAACTTTTACGATTTGGCGTCTGTCTGCTGTTTGTTTGCTTGCCTCATGTTGTGCTTTCCTGCAGCTGCGTTAGTGTCTTATTTTGTGAAGCTTACAACTGTGTCGACCTCAGCTCATAAAATTAGCCTTGTCATGGAGATGTGGCTTCTTTGTCTTGAATTTTTATTTTTTTTCTCTGATCATTCAAGACAGAGGGAACTGTGATACTCTTAAGCCTGACAAACCATCAAGCTAATATGCAAATGCAAATTAGTCTGGAACAGCTCACTTTGGTTTTGATCCAGTTCAAATTTTTTCTAGTGTTTTCTATAATACTGACACAAAAACAAATAAAATAAAAAACATCCTCAAATTGAGCAGTAGCCATCAAGGTTTACTCCAAACTGCCTCCGTAAAGTCAGTGTTTCACACCCACCACATATTAAGTGACCGGGATTGTTCCTGATCAATCCAAGTCATGTGGTGGTATGTTCAGACTGAATGGAGTTTAGGCTATGTTGTTAATTATTCATTTATATTGTGTCCTGTTTTTTTTTTTTCCTTTTTTTTTTATGGATCATAGTTGGGATTTAAATTTGATCCTATGGTCATTTGGAGTCATAGGTAAAAAAAAAAAAATTCTGCATGAAGATTAAAATTATTCCATGTTTAGTAGATTAGATTCCAAATAAAATTAGGGATAAGATTCATTTTGTGGTACAAAGGTATACAGTAGCAGTCAGAGGTTTAGACATATGCCTTGTACTGCATAGGTCATCTGAAAGAAGTAAAGGAATCTGGTTCATTTTAACGCAACAATTTGTCCTGGGAAGAGAGGAGAAGGAATAATTTGAGGAGCATTCGAAGTAAAGATTCCTAGATAAACGTTCCTGTTCGACTTTAAAAGTGAGCTGAGCATGTGATTTTTACTTGGCTATCTTATTAATGGGAAATAAAATACCAGATCAAATTCATACCCTGATGCAAGTATGCCAAAGAAATGTAATAAATCCACAGTGTGGGGAAGGCTGCTGATTGGATCTGAAATGTAGAAGCGAGTCATCTGCATATAATGATACCCTGTAAGTAGTTTGTTTATGCCAGTCCTAATATCAACAGCTGGAAGCTCAATTGCAGGACAGAAGGGGGGAATGTTAGAATATGTTATCCTGATCCATTTATGGAAGGCTGGTCATAGTTCAGCGAGACAGTAACTCTGAGCTGAAGTTTGGAATTGAAAGAAAAAGATAATATTCAATAGTTTCCATGTTGCTGACCATTGATTAAGCCTGACTGGGCTTGACTTAAATGTAATACATTTTTTTTGTTACAGCGCCTTGGTAAGTATTTTGTAATCACCAAACAACAGAAGGCTGTTTAGTAACTCCAAAATTGTAGCTTCAGAAATGGATCAGTGTCATTTCTTACTAGAGAACATTTTTGTGTTGTTAGGTCTTTTGTTACACAGATTCAGGATTTCTGAGCTCCATACAGCTGCACAACTGTCAGGTGTGTGTGTAGGTGGACATACATACATATTGTAACTGTTACTTGTTGTCACTGCAGCAACCTGCAGTATATTGTTTAGTATAATATGCTGTCTATTCAAAAATTCCAATACAGGAAGGGTGTATTATTACCAGGCAGAGTAGACTGCTGCAGGAGCCTCAGAAGTCCTACGACGGTCTTTGTTAGAGTCTTTCCAACAGTAAATCACTTTTGGCAATGCATCTCATAGAATACATTTAATACCCATATAGTTTTGATATCTTTATTACAAAAATTAAAATTGTATTATATCAAACGGTAGAAAACCTAGTCAGAAAACATTTACTTGTTTGGCTACTCTGACTAAAGGCCCCGGATTTTTTCCATCCTTAGTTATGTCTAATTGGCTACATTTTTCTCACAGACTTCAAGTGGAAAATTGTAACACACCACAATATGTTGTGCTACTAGTACAGCCAATCAAATCTTATCAATCTACACTCATGGTCCTGATGGAGCAGACTTTTGGAATTTGGCAGCTGAACTTTTTGACCAATAATAAGCCATATTTCTGAGCTTAGACTTATGTTGCTATTTTAGTTATTAATATGCAATATTATTAAAAATAAGTTTTAAAACTAGAGATACCTAGTTATTTTGGTAATATTTTATATATATTAGTGACTGGTTCTTGGTGAAAAATCAAAAATGTATTTTCCTTACTTGGATCTACTTCCTCCTTTCTCCATCCCCTCCCAGGATTCTCTGTGTTCCCCTCAGCTCATCATGGAGGACGAGGGCCTGAGCCGGCTGGCCCAGACTGTCCAGATGTTGGTCGATCAGGCAAGCCAGCGAACCTCTGTGGCTGCTAGCTCAAAGCAGTCCTAGCACCGTAGTGCCACATCTGCAAAGATTTATCAGTGTTACACCAACAATATCTCAGGGTCAATGTTTTATTTTTACATGCTTCATGTTTGATCTCTTTATAACTTCACAGAAATCGCATTCTGTCTATCTTCAAAATATCATAAATAAGGTAATGGTTCAAATAAATCTGTAAATGATTCAAGGTCTGGTCTGCTTTTATGTATCATTTTAGAAAAGTTGTGGCATCAGGTTCCTTTATTTGTACCTGTTGGTAGATTTGGTATGCAGGAGGTAAGTTATCCGTGCTCACATTTTCAAAACAAACAGATGAGCATAACAGGCGCACAACATAATAAACAAATAAGAAAATACACAGCATCATGTCAGATATCATCTGAGTGATGGCTCAGGGAACAAAATAGTTTTTATACTGTGATGTTCTGCACTTTGGGACTACATGCCTTCATCCAGAAAGAGGAAACTGAACCAGCCAGCTGCTCTGTCTGATGGAGAGGGATGCTGAGTTCAGCTGTGGCTCACCACACCCTGTTTAACAATTTGATTAAAATGTCCACCATCTAACCGTGGACATGACGTCTTGTGTATGAGTATGTTTTTTAAAATCTCTCTCATTTTACACGTTTAACTGAAGATAGGATTCATCACACCATTTAACTAAATCATCGAGGGCTGGACTGTGGTTGGTCTGTTTCTGGAGCTGACCAACAATAACAGATTCATCGCCATCGTTTAAAATGGTCCTCTTTGCACATGTGCTCTAACACAAAGTACTGTACAGAAGTCTCGGGCCATCCCATTCTTATGCAAGGAAAATGGGAAACGGGTGCAACGATTGAATTATTGAATTATTTTTATTGAAATGTGCAAACATATATGGACAGTACATAAGGCAAAAACAGAGTCTGTGCAATTCTAATGAGCTTGAAAGTCAGTATTTGGTTTGACCGCTTTTATTTAGCCTGAACCCGCGTTGGCAAGTTTCCTGTAATTTCTTTAAGTCATGCAAGCTTTTTGAAGCACATTTCAAAGTTCTTCTTTGGATGTTGTCTGGCTTTTGCTCCATTCTCTGTCAAGATATTGTTGGAATATGGGTTCCCCTGATATCAGTTGCCAGTGATTTCAGTCTTATTGGTCATTCCTCAGCACTGTTCCCCATTTCCCTGACTGGCTTCTTGACAGGCGCCACTCCACTGAGACTATTCCTGATGAGCAATGAGTAGCTGGATCAACTGAACGGCAGGATGCATCTCTCGGATCACGTGTCAAGTCTTTGCTGGATGTTTTCCTAGTTCTTAAGGACATGACTTTCAGATACTATTTATGTAGCAAAATGTGTTTTAGACCTGCCACTTTTCTTTTTGTCCTCCACTTATCCAGTTTCCTCAAATTTATTAAGGAAACGCTGCAGACCATGTAGATACACCACGTTTTCTTGTAGATTCAACTAACGAAATGGGAACAAATTATGTATTTCTGCAACAGGCTGCTAATAAAGTAGCTGAAGATAAAATTCAATTCATTTTGCTAAGTTGTCTGCTATGTGTACACACAGCATTGTCTTATCCCTTGAGTTAGGTGCCTTTTTTATGATTGAATGATCCAAAGGTCAGTGTTAAGTTGCTTAACAGACAAAGAGAGAGCATTCCTGTGAAAATGGTCAGGTACAAGCACTGATGTGAAAATAACTGAAAAAGCAGCTAATGTCAAAAGCGAAACTTTGAAAGACCTTCAGAAAGCCTGGAGAACGATTGCTCGAGACCACTTTGAAAAATCAAAAGGATGTCTGGCTCCATGTAAGCAAAATATAAAGAAATACCTGGTGGCTTAAGACATTTGCACAGTACTGTATTTGTAGACAGGATGAATAATAAGCACACAAGCACGCATCCCTGTGAGGACAGACAGAATTCTGCTCATCTGGACTGTCCTTTCAGTTAAAAAGTCAAGAATCCAGCTGTTCTAAAAGTCAGGTTTTTAAAATATGAGGCTGAACTGTAATGAAACCCAAAGAAAACGCCATAATGTAGACACCCGATGGTATTATAGGCTCCACGACGTATCAGCAAACTGTGTCCGAGTTCCCTCAGCCCCAACCGGTCGCGGCAGATGACTGAGCCTGGTTCTGCCGCAGGATTCTTCCTGAGTTTTTCCTTCTCACTGTTCCCAAGTGCCTGCTCATAGGGTTTTTTTTTGATTGTTCGGTTTCTCTGTAATTATTGCATGTTCTTTACCTTACAATATAAAGCGCCTTGAGGCGACTCAGTTGTGATTTGGTGCTGTAAAAATAAAACTGAATTGCACGGCAGGACAGATCCAAAACAGATCATGGATTCAGTTTGAATCAGGCCGGGATCCGGTTCAGTTCTGGTCATGTCCCAGCTCATCCTGAGTGACTCCATCTTGGATCCACTCATGTTTTGTCCAGACACGATCTGCATTCCTTTTTTTAAATGTCTCATCCTTCCAAAATTATATAATATAGCATATAGATAGTTATATAAAAAGCTCCATAAAAACTTAGACATTAGTAAAATGTTTTCTAATAAAATTTACATTCATAAAAGGGTCCATAGTATCATGTTATTGTCTTCATATAACCCTCTTTTACAAGATATACTCGTGTATTCTTTGCACACAATGTTTTGATTGTATATGGTGGGTAGATAACTGGTTCCTACAACTGATTCTATGCTTGTTATTGTTCTTTGTTAAATACCATGCAGACTGCTGCTGTACTCTGTATTGTCATTTGACCCCTTCCAAAGGCAAATTAAAACCTCACAAAGACAACCTGTTCATGTAGATTGATTTCCATAACCAATTCTAAATGCTTACACTAAAAACATTAAAGCAGAGTTTTTCTGTAAATCTCTTTAAGCATTTGTATAATGGCAGAAATAATGAAATGCTCTATTTACAGAAAGGTGAGGTTGTTACATCCAGAAGACATTAAATTTTTATTTAAGAATTATTTTAAAAAATGAATGAGAAATTGTCATAAACTGTGGCAAACAGTTTCCACTTAATAAAGAACCGATTTGGGGGCAGAGCCAATCCAGAGTCGTTTGCTTTCTGGCTAAACTGAGACTGTCCTAATTTGAATCTCATAGGTCATTTATTTATACTTATCAGTACATCCAATTTACTGATAAGTATACAAATATTACGTTGATACTTTGCTACACGAGAAATATACTGTGGGAAGAACATGCAAACTCCATACAGAAAGGCCCAAGATAAAGTGGAACCTAGGACCTTCTGGCCGTGAGGCCGCAGTGCTAACCACACCACCGTGCACATGGTTAGGTTAATTGGTGAGTCTAGATAGCCCAAAAGTGTGATTGTGAGTGTGAATGGTTGTCTGTCAGTATGAGTTAGCCCTGCAACAGGCTGGCAACCTGTACAGAGTGCCTCTCGCACTAGACAGCTGGGAGAGGCTCCAGCCCCCACGGGACCCTGAACAGGATGAGGAAAAGATTATACACATTGCTCAAAAAAATAAAGGGAACACTTAAACAACACAATGTAACTCCAAGTAAATCAAACTTCTGTGAAATCAAACTGTCCACTTAGGAAGCAACACTGATTGACAATCAGTTTCACATGCTGTTGTGCTAATGGAATAGACAACAGGTGGAAATTATTAGCAATTAGCAAGACACACTCAATAAAGGAGTGGTTCTGCAGGTGGGGACCACAGACCACTTCTCAGTACCTATGCTTCCTGGCTGGTGTTTTGGTCACTTTTGAATATTGGTGGTGCTTTCACACTCGTGGTAGCATGAGATGAACTCTACAACCCACACAAGTGGCTCAGGTAGTGCAGCTCATCCAGGATGGCACATCAATGCGAGCTGTGGCAAGAAGGTTTGCTGTGTCTGTCAGCGTAGTGTCCAGAGGCTGGAGGCGCTACCAGGAGACAGGCCAGTACACCAGGAGTCATGGTCGTAGGTCTGGGGTTCGTGCAGTCCGCTCGGGGGATTCAACTTAGTGGGCCCAGGGATGCCGCACGGTGTGGGAGGATCCATTTCCCTGGGACCTCCACTCGCTGCCAGCCGGCCCCCCGCTGGGCGTATTTCCTCCACGGTGGTGCGTGGCCAGGTTCAGCCGGTTCAGCCAGGAAGGGTCCGGGGGTGAAGGTGGCTCGCGGCCCCGGCCGCTCACTGCGCCCTCTCTCCACGTCCCGGGCCCCTGACGGGCTTCTCCCTGGTGCACCACCAGCCCGTCTCGCCCACCACGTTGGGGAGGTGGACCTTGAGTGCGTGCGATACCGAAAGGTAGTGAACTTTCCTGGGCAGGGTGAAGCCAGAAGAAAGCTCTCGTGAAGGCCCGTAGCAGTCCTGACTTGCAAATTGGTCATTCGACCTGGATATAGGGGCGAAAGACTAATTGAACCGTCTAGTAGCTGATTCCCTCCAAAGTTTCCCTCAGGATAGCTGGCGCTTGAGTCTCACATTTTTCTGGTAAAGTGAATGATTAGAGGTCTTGGGGGCCAAACAATCTCACCCTATTCTCAAACTTTAAATGGGTAAGAAGCGTGGCATGCAAGCCACCCTGTGGGCCACTTTTGGTAAGCAGAACTGGTGCTGCGGGATGAACTGAACGCCGGGTTAAGGTGCCCGATGCCGATACTCATCAGACCCCAGAAAAGGTGTTAGTTGATATAGACAGCAGGACGGTGGCCGTGGAAGTTCGAATCCGCTAAGGAGTGTGTAACAACTCACCTGCCGAATCAACTAGGCCTGAAAATGGATGGCGCTGGAGCTTCGGGGCCATACCCGGCCGTCGCTACAAGGGCTACGCCACGATGAGTAGAAGCGTCGCGTGGTGAGCATGGAAGCCTAGGGCGTGAGCCTGGGTGGAGCCGCTGCAGGTGCAGATCTTGGTGGCAATATTCATACAAGAACTTTGAAGGCCAAAGTGGAGAAGAATTCCATGTGAACAGCAGTTGAACATGGGTAAGTCGGTCTTAAGGGATGGGCGAACGCTGTTCGGAAGAGTAGGGTGATGTCCTTCGTTGTTCCTGGCAGATTGAAAGGGAGTCGGGTTCAAATCCCCGAACCTGGAGGAGTGGAGATAGGCACCGTAAGGCGCCCACTGCGGTAACACAAACAAACCTAGAGAAGCTGGAGGGGGCCCCGGGGAGAATTCTCTTTTCTTTGTGAAGGGCAGGGCACCCTGGAATGGGTTCGCCCCGAGATAGGGGCCTGCACCCTGGAAAGCGTCGCGGTTAGGCGGCGTCCAGTGAGCTCTTGCTGGCCCTTGAAAATCCTTGAAAATCCTTGAAAAGTCTCACGCCAGACTGTACCGATATCCGGAGCAGGTCTCCAAGGTGAACAGCCTCTGGCATGTTAGAACAAGGCAGCTAAGGGAGGTCTTAGAGTCAAATCCTTAACTTCAGGATAAGGATTGACTCTAAGACCTCGGTCGTTTGGGTGAATCCACCCAGAACCCTCCCCGCAGATCACCTCATCCAGCGTGATTAGCCGGGCTTCCCCACCTCTATTGAGGACATTCGGGGACTGCTCTGATTGGTCACCTTGGCCCAGCAGTCAATGCAGAGTTGGTACTTGGGAACAAGATACACAGCCTGCTACAGTAACATGGCGGAACCAACCTCGGTTGGTCATGTGGTTCCAGCCCAGTGCTCTCCACCCATATGTGGCCAAATGTGAGCATGGGTAATGGTTGGGACATGTACAGGCACCCATGACCACTGGTTGGCTGGCGGTGGTTGTCTGCTCAACGTCAAAGTGCATACATATAGAGTGATAAGTTGGTATCCGCTACTAAAATCGGTTACTCTGACCTCTCAAGCAGACTTCCTCTGTCCTGTCCCCTTTCCACAGATACACCTGGGACGCCCAGTGCTACTCTGCTGATGGTTCCAGCAATGCCTTCCTGGGGTGATCTCCTTGCTTCCCCTCTCTGGCTAAACCACTGACCATTCCATTACGTGTACTCCAGGGGAACCCCAAGACTGTCCCAATCCAGCACCACCGGGCCTCGTCAGCAAACCCATCAAAGCTCTGAGATCCAAGTCTGTACCCAGCCACTGCGGGACCAGCGGAGCAAAGGTAGGGAGCATGCAGCCGCTAAGTCCCATCAAATGTACCAGGGCACGAAGGCAGCCCGGGATACAAGGGGCACCAGGACGGGGTGCACACAGTGGCAAAGTCCAGTCCAGTGTACCACAGGCATGAAGGCAGCTTAGCATACCAGGGGCATGAAGGCAGCTTAGCATACCAGGGGCACGAAGGAAGCCCAGGATACCAGGAGCACAAAGGCTGCTTAGCATACCAGGGGCACGAAGGCAGTTTGGGATCGCAGTTGCACGAACGCAGCCTAGCATACCAGGGGCACAAATGCAGCCCGGGATACCAGGGGCACGAAACGTCATTAGGATACTAGGGGCACGGAAGCAGCCTGGGATACCAGGGGCATGTAAGCAGTCCAGGATACCAGGGGCACAAAGTATGTGTTGCTGTGGGTTACTGTGCGTCGAGTGTGCCTCTGTTCTCCAGAGGAGCTCCAGGAGAGGGCTGTGGTGAATTTTAGCCAGGCCAGAGTGCCTCTTCCCTGAGTTAGTGTGTGGAAAATATCCCCTTGTTCACCGGAGAAGCTCCAGGGGAGGGCTGTGGTGAATTTTAGCCAGGCCAGAGTGCCTCTTCCCTGGTTTAGTGTGTGGCGAGTGGGTCCCTGTTCACCAGAGGAGCTCCAGGGGAGGGCTGTGGTGAATATTCCCCGGGTCAGAGTGTGGAGAGTGTCCCCCTGTTCATTGGAGGAGCTCCGGGGGATACTGTGGATATTGTGGTGGGGTCAGAGTGCCTCTTCCGCAGGCAGGGTCCCTAGCATTCTCCAGAGATGAGTGACCGTTCTTCAGGGAGGGTCCCTGAAGAACGGTCACTCATCTAACCCCCTTGAGAGTGTAGATGATTCTGTCTTCAGGGAGGGTCCCTGAAGAATTGGCCACTCATTTACCCTTGAAAGAATTTTTTTAAGTCTTTAAAGGGGAAGCTGAGTCCACCTTCAGGGAGGTTCCCTAAAGAAACACATTTGCCACTCATCATACTTAGGTTTGTGTCTTTGCGGGGTATGACAAAACACCACCTCCCACATTATTAGCCCAGGTTATTTCTAGCTTAAAAGCTATATCAAGATGCAGTGGCAGCCAGGGAACCAAGTGATGGCCGAGCCTGAAGCCATATGCGATAGTCTCTGTGTGTTCCAGAGGCTGTATTTTACATGGAGCGGTGCGTGGATGGAGGTGACAGCCATGGACCGGCGTGGTGGCTGAGGCCAAGGCCCTGTTTCCACGCATGGCCTGTCGGAAGGTGTTGGTGTGTCCTGGAGGCTGCCTTACAGGGCACGGTGGGTGTCTGCCCGTGTCCAGGGAGTGCTGAGGCGACCCTGAAAGACAGTTGGGCATCCCGGCACGCAGATGGAAGTGTCAGCCACGGCATGGCGCGGTGGCTGACACCTCTTCTCCTTCTCGCGTTTGATGTGGTCTCAGACCGATTCAGTGATGTTCAGGTCTGGGCTCTGTGGGGGCCATGCCATCAGCTTCAGGGTGCCATCCTCCTCTTTCCTCCAGAGAAACCTTTGAACCTTGTTTGCTGTGTGCTTTGGGTCATTGTCCTTCTGCAGGATGAATCTGTCTCTGATCAGGCGCCTGCAGGATGATATTGCATGGTGAATCAGGATCTGTCAGTACTTCTTGGCATTCAAAACCCATCAATCCTCATGAGGTCCCCGGGGCCATGTGCAGAGATGCACCACCAGACCTGAATCGAGCCACTCCAATGCTTAACATTCGGGTGCAGGCACTGGTCACGGTAACACTCGCCAACCCTCCTGCGCACAAATTGTCGTCTCCGCATGCCAAAGATCTCAAATTTGGACTCATCCATCCACACGACCTGTTGTCACTGTTCTGGCCGCCATTTGCTGTGCCTGTCCGCGAACTGACACCTCTTGGTCTGGTTCGTGGGCCTGAGGAACAGCTTTTGGGCAGCCAATTGCCCATGAAGCTTGCCTCTGGCCAGGGACCTCTTCACTGTGGATGGGTGTACCTGCAGGTCATGGGTTTGGTGCAGAATCCCTGCAATGGCATTGCTGGTTAGCTTTCTGTCTCAGAGGGACATTAGCTTGATGTGTTGGCTGTTAGAAGCATTTAGCTACTGTGGACGCACGGCTTGGTCGCAATCCTCCATGGAGCCCGTCTCCTGGTGCTTCTTGATCAGATCCTGGATTGCACACCGTGACACCCCAGTCTCACGAGAAATGTGGCTTTGAGACAGGCCGAGTCGGTGTAGAACAATTATCTTGTGTCGAAGTGCTGTGCTCAAACATGCCATTATGTACAGTGAGGATGTATTGTCCCCATGTCCCTGTATTCATCTTAGCTAGGCTCCTCCGAACACATGGAGCAATTAATCCCTAATCTGGTTCACTGGCGGGAAAGGAACCGTCCCTGTACTTAGCTTAGCTAGGCTCCACCCAACACGTGGAGCAATTACATACAGAATATTATGCTAACCTTTATTTTACCAGTAAAATCCTATTGAGATTTAAAATCCCTTTTACATGGGACTCCTGGCCAAGACTAACAGCGATATACAGAATTACATAAAAACAGATATATACAACAACAATTAACATAGAAATTAATTACAAATGTTAGACTTTTTTATAACTCTAATAATTTTTTTAAACACATCTGCCTGTCTGGACAGTCAAGTGATTGTGAAGCACCAACAGGGTTAACCATGTCTGGTAAAACAATCAAGCTCCTCTCTTTAATCAATGAGTACTTGTGAGACCTTCACGATGCATGATGGAAAGCTCTGAAATTTTTATGTCTCCACTTAGGGAGAAATAAAAAACACAACCCCTGTTTCTTTTTACTTCTGTGGATAGCTGGGACTGTTGCCAAAACACATAAAACTAAAATCAGTTTTAGGTGTTTTGGCCCAAGCCTTGTTGTGCTTTAAGAGCAATTCTGACAAATTAGGAGTAAACAAAGTATTGTTACAGCCTTTTACCCTAAACTTCTTGAATGGAGTGTGCCTCTCACTATTTTAGAGAAACCGTCATCAAAAATAATCCCATGCATTTTCCACACCAGCAATTACATAAATTCTCTTCACTTAAAACAATACAAATCATGAATAAAAGCTTGTTCTGAGAAATGCCAGTTTAAAGTCCAGTCCAGTTTAATAACAATTTGTAGCTTAACTTTAGGAGTCTTGTTTCTGCCAATGGCAATGAGACAGTGATCACTAATGTCATCTGCAAATACTGGTGCCTGAGTATATTCGTGTGGAACATTGGTCAGTATGAGATCAGTCGGTGTTGCTTTTTCGGGCTATTTTGGCTTTGATCTGGTGAGACTGTCGAGAATTTGAAAAAAGTTTAGAGTCACAGTGAGCTTTAAATTAATCTGAAACTGATTGTAGCCAGTTCAGATTAAAATCATAGGATTACCAAATCGTTAGCATTTACTCCTTCAGCTGTATTAAAGATGGTAGTGCAGCACTGGTAGCTGATGGTGGTCTATAGCAGCCAATAATAGTAATGTGCTGAGCGTTAAAGATCTGTAGCTCAACTGCTAAAAATTCAAATTGTTTATACAGTGATTTGGAGAGGAATATTTGTGACTGAAACTTGTTTTTCTTGGTCATAATCTATAGCAATAACAGTTTTTATTTAATAAAAACTTACTTGGGGGCAGATCCTCCTGAGGGTCTATTGCTGTCTGGGTAACTAAGATCACAGACACATCAGTAATCTGTTTCTCCAGATTTTTATATTCACTGTCTCCTGCATTTTGTTCCTGTCAGATTGCAACTGAATAATTAGATTTAGAAATAAATGAAATGTAAAATTAGGATTCCATCTTCATCCACTGAAAAGTCAAGTTGGGTAAATGATGACAGCAGACATTATACAAAAAATATACATTTTTATACATTTTATATCAAACTTATTCTATTGATGATGATGGTCCACTGGGTTAAAATGAAGGTTCAAATATTTATTTACTTGTTGTGAAAGAATCTGAAAAATAACCTTAATCCTTTTAGGTTTCTGCACGCTCGTTTATCCGACAGGAATTACACAACACAATGGAATAAGTCAATTACTAAATTTAATAAAGCCAATTCAAATAGGTTTACAGATCGATCTGGGTCAGAACTGCATACCATGCCCAGTGTGCTACTGGACATGAAATGAAGTACCAACACTTTCTTCTTCATCTCAGGTTTTCATATAGTCGAAGCTTATCAGTCTTAGTTACATCATATACAAAACAAGAAATGTGCAAGACAAAGGATTCCAGCAGCTGCGTCTTCAGACGACCTCGGAGTTTCTCTTTATTGTTTGTTTGGTCTCTGTCCTGCCTGACCATCCCACCCGACAGAGTCCTGGCGTCTGTTATTAATAATCTGTTAGTGATAGAGACATACCCAGAATGAATGCGCTGTTCTTGGCTGAAACCAAACATTATGTATTTCTGTGTCATTAATTAAGAGCAAACATATACCATGACTATATTTGAAACTTCATAAAAACTCATTTCCTTCAATCCCCCTTTTGACCTCAGACGTTTCTGAGGTCAACTTCACCGGCCTGACCTGGTGTGGTCAGCCAGGACTGCATGTTAAAAGCCAGAAGGGGATTTTTATGAAAACTAATCTCATAATATTGTAATTGTCAATTTAGCAACAAATTTAGACAGGGTTTAATAATGTCATTTATAATGTGTGTACCTACTTTCTATACTTTATTATGGCATTAAAAACAAAAATAAAAAAGCATTAGTCTTTTGTGTGTCAATGATGCTCTTGTTAGGTGTATTAGCATTTAAATTTAATCAGTAGAGTCTGCATATAAATTGACCTACAAAGCAAACAGTGACATATCAGTTATTATCTAATAATTTGCCTCAAATTCATTAAAAAAAATGTGGATTTCATCCCTTCAGGGTCAAATCCTGTTCCAGTCGATGAAGCTGTTACTGCAAAAATAAAAGAAATGATTACTGGATCAGTGGTAATAGTTAAAGATGCAACCTTAATCCTCCAGCACACCGTGCTCATATTCACCGAACCCATAGATGTTCAAACCACAGTAGTCAGCAACTTATCACTGGAGATGCATCCCTACATCTCTTTAGACAAGAGCTGTTCACATATGGCCGTCATCCTGGTCAGTTTCCTGTGAAAGGCGCATAATGTCTCAGCAGTGATCTCAGGTACCTGTGGAAAAGTCCAGTTAAAAAAAGTTCTAATTTTTCCCTGTCCATTAAATAATACTGCAGGCCTTGTGGGTCAATTATTAAATTTGGACAAATAACTAAGACAGGACATCAAAGTGCCCACAAGTATTTTAAAAATCTATTTATTCAATGGCTTTCTTATTTTGTAAATCTTTTATTTTGTTTATCATGCTGTGAATTATCTTACAGTTTTAATATACCAGTAATTTACTAACTAAGTGGATTCAATCCACCAAAAGTGAACCTGTTTTAATGCACCTAGAGTTAATTGTCAAATTAAGTAAAAAAAAAACAAATATGAAGCTTCTGTCTGTCTGTGAGTGTAAGCTGTTCCTCATTGCAGCATGTGGTTTTTTCTCTCTCTCTCTGTCTACAAGGTCAGTTTCAGCTGTCTCATTATCCATCCAATTGTAAAGTTAACTTTTGCATTTTGGGCTCAAACTCATCAGGAAATTCAAAATACAAATTAATATCCTTAAATTAAAATTTGACACACTTTCTATGTAAGCTAGAGTGGAACAAGAAGAACACAAGAAAACAAAAAAAACATGGGATAAAGCTCAAAATATCTAAAAAATAATACTTTTAAAGTTCCCAAATTTTAAATAGCTCATGGTTAACCTGTAAAATACCTGTAAAATTACTGTTCAAATCTGACTCCATTGTACATGAAAAGCTGGGCAAATAAAATATCTTAAAATGATCAACAATCAAAATCTTTTCAAAGGATTATACAGGACTGAAAATTATATTTTAAGGGTAAGGGTCTGTACCCAAAAAAACATAACTATAGCAGACAAAATGCTGCTTTATAAACCTCAGATTGCTACATTATGG
This sequence comes from Pterophyllum scalare, assembly GCA_024447675.2. NCBI lineage: Eukaryota > Metazoa > Chordata > Actinopteri > Cichliformes > Cichlidae > Pterophyllum > Pterophyllum scalare. The sequence continues at coordinate 95,066 of JAMQGT020012207.1, forward strand.
AGGGGAAAAATGCAAAACCTTGACCTAAAAAACATCAGCAGTTGTTGCCACTTTGGCAGTGAAATAAGAGCAGCTTTGACTATTTTTTTTTCACTGTGTAGTTCTATGTTTTTAAATCTAAACCCCCTGCAGTGGGGTTTCACCACAAAACAAACAAAAATGAAAATGTTATGGACAAACTCTTTAATCAAAATGTAGATACTTTTAGGGTCAGAGGTCATACTCACAACACCACTTTGTTGACCTTACATGCAGCTCACTGCAGACTTGTTATCTTTGGTCATCTAACTGAAATCAGGGCGTGGCGCCCTTAGACCTCATGTCAAGAAAAAAAAAAACAATTAGTATTACAAGAACCAAAAGCAGATTATACTCTGTGGCCTCCCAATGGTAAATTATCAAACCACATTATGAGTCAGACTACTGAAAATGCCAACACTGGAATTGAAACACTGCAATTAGTTATTTTTCTGCAGTTCCTTGACCTTTGACCCCCCCCCTAATGTGTTCTGGTTCTTCACTGAGACCTGTGACTGAGCGTGCTTAAGGCCTACCGCTCTCCATGTGGAAGAGGTCTCCTGTTGATGACCCTCCTCCTGGGCTCAGACTTTACACTGAGGTCATGGGTCCAGGAACTCACAGTTTACCTGTTTGTCTGAAGTTGGGCCTTCTTACTGAGCGTCATGTGGAACCAGGAGCCTTTGGAGCTGTCAGTCTGTTCAGGAGAGCTTGCCATGAGCTTGAACACCTTGAATTGCACCAGAGTTTCTTTATTGGTGCCTGATCAGAGTCCAGTCTCCTGCAGCCCCACTGATGTTGTTCAGGCTTCTGTTAGAATGAAACTGAGAAATCTTTATTAGTTAAATCTTTAATTCTCTGCTAGTCAATCTCTCTCCTTTTGAGACAAACTTGGTTTATGTCTCAATAATTTAACTTGTCTATCTAAAGGGCATACTGATTTTTTTGTATTATTAGCTTTTTGTTATGATTATGCTCAAATCTGCCAAATAAATGTAAACGCACAAAAGTGTAAATCAGCTCATTTCATTTGATCATATACTTCCATAAATAGGTTTTCAATTCTTTATGATTTGCTTTAGTAGCAGAGTGGCAGTTCAAGGTCTTGTGTGCCATGTGTGCCCAACCCAGCCTTATATTACAAACTATTCACAAGCACTGCTTTATTTTAGGGGAATCAATTAAAAATAGGGATGTTTGATTTAATATCAATCATATGGCTCAGGAGTGAAACCTTCCTCCTGAGAACCTTTTAACCCTCATAACCTGATCATCAACCATCTCTGCCCAAATTAAGGAAAAGAAAAAATAAGAAAAAAAATCTATCACTCTCATCCATACACACAAATTCTCTGTCTCTCTTCTGTCTCAGACAAGCTTAAATTGACACACACACACACACACACACACACAGAGCAATGCTAAAACCTTGGCACCATTCTCTTTTTCTCTTTCTCTCTGTGTCTCTCTCTGCACCACACTCACACACACACTGACTCAGATTCACACACATATCGCGCACACCAAAGCTGAAAAAAACAACTGATAGAACCACTGGAAAATTATCCTATTTATTTAAACTGTACGCCTATTTAAACAACAAACCCGCCATGCTGTTGCAAAGTAATTCATCTCAAAAGATTTTGTCCTTATTTCCTATTTCTCTGACCCACACACATGAAAACAAATGCACACACACACAACAGTACTCAGATTCACACTCACACAGGAGGCCTCCTTACACACAAACACAGACACAGAAACACATTCAAGCATCCATCATTATTGTTGTAGACTTTCTCTTTCCCTAATTTTGGGATTGCTTAATGAATTTCTGACCTTCTGTTGTCAGGTGGGTAAATCAAACAAAGTATCTGAGCCAAACATCAACTTTGACCTCGTTAAGATGGAGAGGTCTCTCCTTTAAACTTAGCTTTCAGCTTCATATCTGTGCTTGGGAGTTTACACAACAATAATTTTACATTACCAGTTATTTTGAAGTTTCAGCCTCTTTTAACTCAGAGCCCCTTTTTACACCCAGTGTCGTCAGTCATTCTGTCAGTCCGTCAGTCAGTCATCACCACAAACTGCAACAAAAAACAATGTTAACAAGGTACCAGCATTTATATTTTCTCTGTTTTTTAAGGGATTTTATTTTTTATTACAAAAAAACTATTTTTTTCTCTTTATCTGTTTAATTCTCTTTATTTCTCTGTATTCTTTTACTTTTTCTTTATTCTCTTTGTTCTCTTTATTCTTTATCTCTATCTTTTGAGGCTTTTAAAGGGTTTTAGTTGCTTTTATGGATTCCTGAAATCAAGGTTCGTGAAAGAACCATGTAACCATAAGCTATTACTCTCGTCGACTCTACCGGGAGTGATGAATTGACGCGCGTTGATTCAACCCTTCTACCAGGAGGACATCGGTAAAAGACAAATGGTCAGTTCATTTTAGAAAAACAATGACCCTGAGAAGGGCACTCCTTCGGTCCGCTGATGAGACGGCCCATGGGCTCTCACCGTCCGACTCATTTTGCCTATTTTTCTTTACTCTTTTAAACTCTTTTATTCTTTTCAACTCTTTTTTTTCTCTTAAACTCTTTTAAACTCTTTTCTTTTATACCTGTATGAAATGGCTCGAATTACACCTTCCTCCCATTCTTACCACCAGTGACCATCAATTTGATACAATTCAATATGCAGATATTTAGAAAAGGTCTCTGCCAACCTTTAGATGGAGATCTCCTGGTCACTGATAGTCTAGGAGTCGGCACTGTCTCGTGGAACCTCGAAGCGGCAATTATCGGTGGCCAGTTTTCACTCCTTATTCCCAAGAATCTCAAAAAACACAAGTAAAAACATCTGAAAATCAAATACATTCCTGTTCGATCACGACGGGCGTCACCATTTGAAGAAATCTAGAAAAAATATCTGTGTCTGAGTTACTGCTGTGTCTGAGGTGCTCCTAAAGCTTTTATGTTTGTGCGTGTTCGTTTATCGAACAGGAATGAGACAAAAACAATGGAATAAGGAGTTCAATTATTAAATTTAATTAAGCCATTTTCAAACAGTTTTTACAGATTAATCTGGGAATACCGCATGCCTCATTCAGTGTGGAACGGAATGGTGCATGAAGTACCCACTCTGCCTTTTTCAGTCACAGTTTCATATAGTCAGAGCTTATCTATCTTGGTTACATCATTATACAAAACAAGAATTGTGAAAAACAGCAGCTGGGTGTCTGAATGACCTCGAAGTCTCCTGTTCTATCATTGTGTCGTCTTTCTCTGGAATCTGTTAGGGATAGCGATATAGCCAAAAGGGCATCTTGGTCTTCTCATGTCATTTCATCAGTTATGTTTATTTTAGTCTAAGGCAACTAAATATAAAGGTGATCAGAGCAAACATATGGTAAGGGCAAACATATAGCATGAATATATTCCTTCAGTATGCATGTATACACTTATATATACATACACACATATATACACGCAGGTATACACACACACACACACACACACACACATACACACACACACAAACAATCTTGCTGTGTTATGTTTTAATGTATGTGTGTGTGTCTCTGTAATGAAATGTACTCAGTAATGAGGGTGAAGAGCCGCAACCATGACCCCGGGAGCTAGAGGTAAACGGGGAATGACCTAGGGGGCTCGAGCCATCCACTACCCACCCGGTAGTCAGGAGACCTGCGGCCACACATCTCGATGACATCCGTAAGCACACCCCAGAGGAGGAAGGAGGGAGACCGTAGACAGAGCGCCCATGTTCAAAAGGCGAGAGCTTTCCTATTATCATGTCTGCTTCCTGCACCTGTATATGCAGCTGATTAGTGAAGGGATATTCATGCTATATGATTGTCTTTACAAAATCTACATTTATTTCCCTGAGAAATTTATCTGGAAAAAGCATAATTGATTAAAATACACAGTATAGGATGTTTGGTGTCAGCTAAGAACAATTCATTCTAGGTATGTCCTTCGCACTAACAGATTAGTAATAATAAGACGCCAGGACTCTATCGGGTGGCGACGGTCAGCCTGACGGAGACCAAACAAACGATAAAAGAGAGACTCTGAGGTCATTCAGAAGATCCAGCTGTTGTTTTTTATGATTGTTTTGTATATGATGTAACCAACACTGATAACATGTGACTATATTGAACCCTAAGCTGAATGAAATGCTGCCAGTACTACATGTCATCTCCCACGGGTATGGCATGCATTTCTGGTCCAGATATCTGTCAACTGTGTGAAAATGGCTTAATTAAATTTAATAATTGGACTCCTTATTCTGTTGTTTTTGTCTCATTCCTGTTCGATAAACGAACACGCAAAACAAGAGCTTTAGAAAGAAAACAAACAGACACACACACACACACACAACGCAGTAACTAAAGAAAGAAAGAAATAGGACAAAAGGACAAAATATGTTGAGATGAATTACTTTGCAACTGTATGGTCTTTGTTGTTTAATAGGAACTTTCCAGTGGTTTTATAAGTTTTTTTTCAGCTTTGGTGTGTGCGATATGTGTGTGTGGTGCAAGGAGAGATAGACGGAGAGTGAATATGTATTTGTGTGTGTGAATTTGTGTGTGTGAAGAGAAAGAATGTGTGCGTGTGGATGAGACTTATAGCCTTAAGTTGTTTTTTTTAACTTAATTTGGGCAGAGATGGGTGATGATCAGGCTATGCAGGTTAAAAGGTTCTCAGGAGGAAGGTTTCGCTTCTGATACATTGAGAGATAAGCCAACCATAGATGGACAAAAGACAAAAAAATAGAAAAATCACATTAAAAAAAAGGAGTCAAGACTTCATTGCTTTTAGTAGATTTAAAATAAATAAATACATAGAAGCCAGTATAATAGACTAATGTCCTGATCATCCCAAAATCGAGATATTTTATGCAAATGAGATTAAAGTGTTGTTAAATTTCAAGAAAGTTTCCATGAGAAACTCAGTTTAAGTGAAACCTTAAAAAAAAAAAGTCAGAACAAAGTGAATTTAGATGCAAAACAAAGCTGCCCCTATGCTACAAAGCAAAACATTTCCCTATTTGCCCAACTAGGATAAAATACAATTTACTGAGTTACACTTTTGTGCATTTACATGTTTTATTTGGTAGTTTTGTTTAAAGCTTTAAAAAAAAAAAAAAGAAGAAAGAAAAAGAAGAGCAGTGATCATTTTGAATAAAGAACAAATTGATATTAGATCATTAAAGAAGAATCCAAACGGCTAATAATAAAAAAAAATCAGTATGCCCTTTAGATAAATAAGCTAAATTAAAGTAAATTATTGAGACATAAACAGACTTTATGTCTCAAAGGAGGGAGAAAATTAACGATTTAACTAATGAGGATTTCTCAGTCTCATCCTAACAGGAGCCTGAACAACACCAGTGGGGCTGCAGGAGACTGGACTCTGATCAGGGGATAATAAATGAAGAAACTCTGGTGCGGTACAAGGTGATTCAAGATCTCCTGAACAGACTGATCAGCTCCAAAGGCTCAAGAAAAGGCTCCTGGTGCCCCATGACGCTCAAGAAGGAGGCCAACATCTCACAAACAGGTGACCTGAGAGTTCTTGACCGATGACCTTTGTGTACAAGCCTGAACCAAGGGAGAGGGTCAACAACAGGTGACCTCTCCGACGTTGGGGTCTATAACAACAGGTACGACCAGTCACAGGGTCTCAGTGAAGAACCAAAACACCCTTAGCAATCAAAGGTCAAAGAACTCGCAGGCAGAAACAATTGATTGGAATATTTCAATTTCAGTTATGCTATATTCAGTAGTATGACTCATAAGGATTTGCATATTCATCTATCATATATAAATTGGAGTTTTTAAGGATTAGCCCACCCCTAAGGGGTCCAGAATTTTCTGGTTTCAGGAGTAAAATTGTTTAATGCTTTGTCCAACTCTAACGATTGTTTTCTCTTCTAAATTCTTATGAGGCCTAAAGGGGGACACGCCCTGAATTCAGTTAGACGAGCGCAGACAACAATTGTGCTGTGAGCTCGGTGCTAAAGGTCGACAAAGGAGGGTTGTGAGTATGACCTATGACCCTAAAAATATCTAGATTTTGACTAAAGAGTTTGTCCAAAATATTTTATTTTTATTTGTGGTCCTACCCCACTAAAGGGGGTTCAAAAACAAAATCTTAGAACTACACAGAGGGGAAAAAAGTCAAACCTGCTCTAACTCACTGACAAACTGATAACAAATGCTGATTTTTCTTTCAGGTCACAGGTTAGCAACCTGAGGTTTATAAAGATATATTTTATCTGCTATAGTTGTGCTTTTTGGGGGGTACAGACCCTTACACAATAAATATGATTTTCAGTCCACTATAATGCTTGAGAGGATTTTGATTGTTGATCAAGATTTCCACAGACAATGGAGTCAGATTTGAACAGTAATTTTACAGGTATTTTACAGGTTAACCAGGAGTTTTTTAAAAACTGGAAGAACTTTAAAATGATTATCCTTAAATATTTTGAGTTTTATCCCATGTTTTGTTGTTTGTTTTCTTGTGTTCTTTTTGTTCCACTTTACGTTACATAGAAAGTGTGCCAAAGTTTAATTTAAGGACATTAATTTGTATTTTAAATTTCCTGATTAGTTAAAGCCCAAAATGCAAAAGTTAACTTTATAATTGAAAAAAAAATCCACTTAATTAGTAAAGTACTGGTATATGAAAACGGTAAGATAATTCTTGGCATGAAAAACAAAATAAATAGATCTTTAAAGTATTTATGGGCACTTTGATGTCCTATCTTAGTTATTTGTCTAAATTTAATAATTGACCCACAAGGCTTACAGTGTTGTTAATGGACAGGGAAGATTTGAACTGTTGACTGGACTTTTCCACAGGGACCTGAGGTCACAACCTGAGACATATGCGCCTTTCACAGGAAACTAACCAGGATGACTGCCATCTGTGAATAGCCTTTGTCTAAAGGGGTGTAGAGTGCACCTCTAGTAACACTGGCTTACCAGGGGTTTGAACATCCATGGAAGCTTGATGGAATATGAGCACAGTCTGCTGGAATCTGACTAATATTACCTGTGCATTGATCCTGTGATCATTTCTTTTATTTTTGCAGTAGGAGATTCATCGACGGTCCTGAATATTGTGTATTGTGTAGTCAGAAGGTGGCGTCTTCATTTCCAAAACCATGAGAAAGCTGCAGAGGCACTTCTTCTTATCTTTTTTTCCTTTGTATGCTCTTTGACATTCCCTATAAAAGAAGGCTCAAGGGACTGCCCCAGCGAGCCATTTTCCATTGTCTCACTGAAATGTAAATGCTCCCCTGCACGTTAATAAATCTTTCATTATCCTTTATCCTTTATCTGAGTGCTGTGTGTGTTCCTGGACATTGATAATTTTTAACAGTTGCCAAGAAAGACAAGACTGGTAATTAAAGCAATATACGAAGGTGTTAATGTAAATAGCGCCTGTGGGAAGCTCCCTAAATTCTGGAGCGTGAATACCGGCTCCTGTGACCATTTGATTTTGTATGATAGGTGTGAAAACTTTGAACTGCCACCAGGAAGCTCCCCTTCTCCTGAAGAGAGACCATTCACTTTCTTTACCTCTTGTCTTTATTGCTGTTGTTGTAACCTGGTACCTCCACGATCCTTTGTCTTACCTTTGTTCTTTGTATGTAATTAGCAACCCTTTCCACCCATTTATGCTTCTGACTTCACTCTAATCAGTGATCTAATCAGTGAAGTAAATAAGTGAAATATTAAAAAAAAGTACTTAAATACTGTGATGAATAGTAGGGCCTTTGGCACAGCAGAGGACTTAATGAGGAGTGATTGAACTCACCTGTGGAGGAGATAAAAGGGAACAGGTGTAGCGATGAGAGGATGCTTCCTTGGTTCTGTTTTGTTGCTGGGCACCAGGTGGGAGAGTGCCGTTCACAGCGAATAAATTGAGTGTCTCTGTATTTTTGTTCTCTGCCTTAAACAAGTATAATACACTGGTGTTATGTGACTGATATTTTGCCGCCTTTTCAGCTATTAAAATATTTAATTCTTAGTCTAAAATCTAATTTGCACACTGCATTCTTTTTAAAAACCATTATATCCCTGTATTTTATTGTTTTCTATTCAGCTTAGACCTTTTGCACATTTGTCTGACTTTGACTGTTCTACATCTAATATATTTTACATTTGGTTATCTTTTAATTGCAATTTTCCAATTTTGTTGTCTAAATTTGTTATTTGTGTTTAAATCGTGTCTTTTGGTACATGAAATTTAAATTAAAATAAAATAGTGTAATCTAATTAATCTTATGTTGGGGTGATGCATTATTAAATTTATTGCTTATTTGATAACATGTGTAAAATTAAAACACAACCCTAAAACTTTAATTTGTTTAACCTGTTTAATTTTCTTGGGTTATGTGAACACCTCACTGGAAATGTTCCCTGAAGGTTTTACAAAACTAACCCTAAGAGAGAGGTTATGGAAAATGAATGTTCCAGGAACATTCCTAGAGGTTCTCCAAAGTGTTACCTCAGGCAACGTTCCCTGAAGCTGCTTTGAAGGTTGTACAAAATTAATGTTCTAGGAACGTTCTCCAAAAAAGTGCACTTCCTCAAGGTTCTAAGAACATTCCTAGAATGTTTCCCCCAAAGTCTAACCTTCAGAGATTTTCTGAAAGGTACAGTTTACTGGGTTTTCATTTCTACCTTTGACAAGGTAATTCAAAAACTTTTAATTATACACAACATTAAACCACTCTGGTCATGGTCAAGACTACACAATGATAGAATGGAGACTCCGAGGTCATCTCAATACCCAGCTGTTGAAATTCTGTTTTCCACATTTCTTGTGTATATGATGTAACCAAGATTGATAAAGATGTGACTATATGAAACCCTGAGTTGTAGAGGAAGGGGTCAGGAAGTCATGTCATATTCAGAACCATACTGGGTATACAATCACACATTCAAACTTTACATCAAAAATATTTAATGAAGTTTATGCACAGATCAGAAAGTCACTGTTTTTTCTTTTTGGGATAGTGACAGTGAAGAGTAGACAAGAATGTAGGAAAGAGCAGGGGAAGACATGCAGCCAAGGGTCGGACTTAAACCTGGACTAAGCCCTAAAGAATATGGTCGCCTGCTTACACCGTGAGCCAATCTAGCATCTGTCACTGTTATTTTTCTTAATATTTAATAATGCCACAGTGTTGTTACACACCGTTTATTTGTATTAATCATGATCTGTAAATAAACAAAATGGCAGTGATGGCTCATGCAACATCTGCTTATATATTAAAGAATGTGTTGGATAAATCCAGAAACAGCAGTGAACCACAGTGCAGCATCAGTGACTTGATACAAATTATTATGTGCCCTATTTCTATGTAAGTCATTTTCCTATGGTACACTGCTAGATCAGAACTTACCTTCACTCACCTGCCAAATCCTACTTTAACCCCTGCAAGTGTAGGTTTTTTTAAAAAAAGCCTTTTTCCTCTTCAGGAGTTATACTTGGATGATCATCGTTTTTGTTGCAGAATTTTTCCAGAGATTTCAGCTCAGGATTCTTTGAGTACCACAGTGTCTCCCAGCCCACGTCTCTGCTGTGGGCTAAGAAGAGTGTACATTCCAACCACATGGAGGTAGTAAAGCGCTCAACAGCTGTTTTCCCAATCGTCATCAACCAAAAGAAGAAGAGGGGGGACGGGGGGAGTACGGCTACCCTACACCTGATTTCATTGAATGAGGTTCAACACCAAGTAGCATTTGTTTGGGTTCAATACTCCTACAGACAGAGATACGCTCATATTCAGTTAGAGGAAGTTGGATATATATTCATACAAATCTACAAGTCAAGGGTAAGCGTACAGTTGCAACATTTAGCTAGATAACAAACACACGCTAGGCGGGTTATCTTTCGGTTAGCATGGTATGTGCCTACAATTCGCTTAGCTAGCTGAAGACAACATGGTTACAGCTAAAGGCTAGCCTGTACAGGCAACAGATAATTGAAGGACTCTGGAAATTTGAATAACTACAGTTTATTCGTATTGTTCGCATAGAGACTTCGGGTGTCCATAGTTAGTGTTAAAACGGGGTTTGCAGTTGGTGTGAGCTTTATTCAGGCTTATTTGGTGAAACTACGGCAGCGATAAGCTAACTCTTAGCACTCACGAGATAGCCTTGGTATAGACTATTTCCTGCAGAAGCGCTCCTAATAGCAGAGTTTTATATAAATGTAAAGACTGCAGAGTACACAGGCCGATTACGATTGTTCATTATTTTAAGTCTTTTTTCTTACAAGTAAACAGTTACACTCGTAGCTGTGTGTAGTTCCTGCCGTTTTTGTCAAAGCCGCTGGCATCCCACAGTTCACTGTGATGCTGGCAAGATAAACTGCAAGACTCTGACATCAGTGTGCAGGATACCTAGAGCTGCATGGAAGGACAGGATCAATTATTTTGTGTGTATGGTGCGTGCGACAGCCTGTGGCACTCTAACATTATTTGCAACATATAATAAGTGCAAAATGGTTTCAGCTCACATTGAAACAAGGTGTAGTTGTAAAATGTACCGTGGGGAGGTTTCAGGTCGTTAATATTGCCTTTATATTTCTGTATATAAAGAGTAAGTTACTTATTTATTTATTTTTACAGTAGTTGTGCCTGGATTAGCTTTTGTTCCAAGACTATGTAATGCAAAGTACTGCTCTTACTGCTATTTGAGTGCTTATTATGACTAGAAGAATGCTACCATTTCTAATCATAAGAGAGTTACTAATATTAATACTTTCTATTGGCAGTAGTAATATCGTGTAATGTAGAAATATTTATCTTTTATAAGTTGAAGTTGCCATTTGTAGGCTACTTCAAATCTATTTTGTAATTGCACAGTTTTTTTTTAAATTGTAAAATGAATGGTGTGTGTGGGGGAGAATAGACCTAAAGGTGTTGGTCTTTCAAAAAAAACTTGATTCAAACATAGATTATAAGGTCTTATCTTTTCTTTAAAAATTAAACCATAAAAGAGACTGTAGAGCTAGTGTGTGTGACTGAGACTGGCAGGCCCATGTCCCGACTGCCTCTTCTTTACCAGCAGTGCCTATAGGGCAGTGTCTCTCTTCAGGTTTACAAGCATGATCAGTGCTGATATTTGGAGGCTGATTACAATTAAAGGCTCCAGGTTCAGGTCACAGTTATAGGGCTGCAACGATTCGTCAACACAAAAATTAGTCGATGTGTGCAAATATGCAAACTGGGCCCTATTTTGGAGAGCATGTTCAGCAAACTCTTGAATTTAAAAGTTGAGTTGATCAACTCTGAGATTGGCAATTGAGTTTTCTGTTCCAGAACAGCTGATCTGTGTTAGCTGAATCAACTCTGAGTGTGTTCACCTTAAGTTTGGCGTGTGTTTGAGTAGAGAAGGAAAGCCATCATCAGTGGAGCTCCGACATTACGATTCACCATGGCAGTGGGTAAATAACGAGCACCGCCTCCATCTGCGTCCAGAGGACTGAGGAATTATAACCAGGAGTCAGTGCTGACCAAGATATTTATCTGAAAAACAGGAAGTGGAGAAAACTGATTTTAATCAGCTTGTCCACTCTGTCATCATGGACTGAATAAAGATTTATATAAAATATATAATTTTTATTCAGTCTGTGCTGGTCATTTAACCAGCTTGGACTTTCATTAGATTAAGCTGGAGTCCTAATTTTATGTTTGATATTTAAATCAAATTATTTAGCTGTAACCTGACAGGGACAAAATGTAGGAGGCAGAAACTGAAGATAAAAATCTGGTGAAAGAGATCAGACACAGTTTACTGATGGACCTGTGAGATTAGTTACCCAGACAGCAACAGACTCCGGGCGGGTCCGCCCCCTAAATCCATTTTTTATTAAACAAACGTCTCTTAAGTTTATGACTATTACAATTTTTCAATAATTCTCCAGGAAAGATTTTATATACTGATGGGATGTAACCCCACTTTTTGGAAGAGGTTTACAGAAAAACATTTATACTTTGGTCCAATATCAGCCTTCACTGATATCTATGGTGCCTTCCTGGTAGCCACAGTAGAGATGTTTTACTGATACTAAGATTTCAGTAATAGTAGCTGTTTCACATTTAACTTAAAAAAAAAAAGGAAGGGCCGCTTCCCAAGTCTTTTATGAGTGTAAAATATTATCAGAAAAGGCAAACGTATTACAAAAGTCTCAGCTTTTATAGAACTATCTAAATGCTGGTCAGCCCGATTTTAGACATTTCAGTATAGTTTTATAAGGATGATGTTTTAAAAGACGAATACAGATTATGTCGGGACAAACAAACCTGCTATGAATGGATCCAAAACAGATCCAGTCGGGATGAGCTGGGACTTGACAACCAATTATTGATCGTTGACCAGTGTGTCGCAGATCAGTTTGAATTAAGCAGTTTTTCAACAGTAACGTGCAGTAAATGTTTACAGTGCACAGAGACTGATAGTCTGATAGCTGCATTTCTGTCCACAAAGTCACAGTTACAAAGGGATGGACTATATAGATTTTATTCTGACCTGATTATAAATTTGTGACGTAGTTACTGTCTCCATCTTTATGTTTACCCTCGAGGGTAACAAATCTGTGTGTGCAATACCCATCAAACTGCTGCTACTGTTGCTAATAACCAACACATCTATACCCATATCACTCATATGCATCCATATGCATATTCTTGAGAAGTATATTTATTATTGTGATATTTTTCCTTAGCTGTGCAATTATAACTTAAACAGATGTTTACAAAGTGTTTTATTCATGTTTTACTTATCTTATTCTACTCTATACTTCATACTTATATTGCTGCACAATGGGAGAAGCACCTCTAATTTCATTATATGTGACGCATAATGATAATAAAGCTAGTCTATGTACTGATGACTGAATGACTGTAAAAGTGATCATGTCAAGTACACAAAGTAACAAACTAACTGTGATTTCAGTGTGCGTAAAAATATAAACTTCACTCTCGTTTGCTTTGAAGACAGCTTTATGAACGAGGAAATAAATTGTGTCAGTGTCAGTGTGCTGGTTCAGGTGCAGCAGGTTTAGTTCACAGAGACTGTTACCTGATAATTGACTCAGTGTTGAAGTTAACTCTTTCTGGAACAGAAAACTACTTTTTCCCTCAACTCAGGGCTAACAAACTCAGATTTGTTAGCTAAACCTGCTTCCTAGTATAGGGCACCTGGTGTGTTGCAGACAGTGCTGAGCGTATTGTAAATAATGTTCAGCCACACAAACTATGTGATGATACGGTTCTAAATTACCCAAAGCCTCTCGTTTCTGCTTTCAGTATTTTAATCTTAGTGTTGCAATAGAAAAAGAATTCTGTCTAAGAATATGTATTTTCCTCTGTAGTACTACATCTCTATAAAGAAAAAAATACATTTTTAATATACAATGCGTGACACCAAAAACAATAAACTTAGGTCTGGCTTTGCTGTGACAGCAAGCAGGGACTGTGCCATGGTATATTTTAATGTCCAAAGTACAGTAAGTAAGTAGTTTGTAAACTGACTGTATGTTATTCCACCGTTGTAGACTGTGTGTATTTACAGGTGACGAGCTGGCGCAGGTTGTGGGTTGTCCTTGGATAATGCGAGACAGTGGTGGTAGCCTAGCCCAGAATCGCTGGCAGAGAGACCTGGGTCTGACCACTGTGGGGCAGGACGCCGCAGGAGGAGGTTAGGAGTTACTGTTAATGCTTAAACATCCTAAAAACAGGGGTCCCTAGAAGTCTAGGTAGTTTCCACAAGAGCAACATCCAGCCAGAACTCAAGGTTTCCACATCAGAATATTAACACAAATGATCAGTCTTATTAACATCAGCCATCAGTGTTTTAATGATTGGTTTATATGACACCATACAGGTTTGTGCATACATGTAGTACATGCATACAGTACATAAAACTCATACACTTAATAAGAATGCATAAATTTTCCAACATAACGTGTGTTCCCTTCTGTCCCCATTGGCCAGTTGATCACCATTTCACAGGTCCCCTTGTATATTTTTATTGGCCCGTACTTGGAAAAAGCAAGTTATTATATTTATTCTGTGTAGCTTTATCTGCTTAATTATTATATCTGCATATATGGCAATTATGCAATATCATTGTATGTGTAATAAGCCAATATTAGGACACAAGGCTTGCATTAATTTGAATAAGTTTGCAGGTGCTGATGTGAATGAGCCTGGTTATTAGCGACCAGTGGTGCTCATGCATAAAGCATGTTTTACTTTACAGTTTATATTGAAGTTGGTGCTGTGCACAAGTTCTAAGCATTTAAAAAAGGGTGAATTTAAACACAATGCCATATTTAAAAAAAAAAAAAAAAAAATGTAGTTCAGTAAACAGGCTGGTGTTTGCTGTGACCCCTCTTCTAACTTTAACACAGAACAAAGTGAACAAGCATTAATTTACAGTTGTGGTCGGAAATTTACATACACTTACAGGCATGAATATCGTGGTAGTTTTGGGCTTAAAACGATTTCTTTGAACTGTTGTTTTTCCAGGTGAAATGATTGTACAGAATACATCTTAAAAAACAAGAATTTGGTGAACAGGTTTGACCACTGACCACCATCCTCATCTTTTCTGTTTTCACTAGATTTTCATATTGCTAGGGTCTGTATGACCCTACAGGGGTCCAGGTATTACCTTATCTTTTTTATCAGGTTGCACAGGTAGACCAGCTCCTCTAGGATGGCACATTAATATGCCATTGCCAGAAGGTTTCCTGTGCTTCCCAGCGCAGTCTCGAGAGCATGGAGGAGATTCTAGGAGAGCTGGACAGGGCCAAATAAGGTCCTTAACCCATCAGCAGGACCGGTATCTGTTCCTTTGTGCAAGGAGGAACAGAATGAGCACTGCCACAGCCCTTAAATATGATCTCCAGCAGGCCACAGATGCGAATTTCTCTGACCAAACAATCAGAAACAGACTCTAGCGGGCTCTGTGCTCACAGCCTGGCATCATAGAGCCCAATCGGCATTTGCCATAGAATATCAGAATTGGCAGGTCCACCCCTGGTGCTCTGTGCTATTCACATGTTAGAGCAGGTTCACCCTGAGCACATGTGATAGATGTGAAAGCCTCTAGAGAAGCTGTGGAGAACTTTATGCTTCCTGTAATAGTAACATTCAGTGTGACCAGTTTGGTGGTGGGTCAGTGATGGTCTGAGGAGGCATATGCAGGGAGGGATGCACAGACCTCTGCAGCCTAGTGCAATGAGTCCTGCGTTCTTCAATACCCGGCCTCATGTGGTGAGAGTATGCAGATAGTTCCTGGAGGCGGAAGGAATTGATAACCACTGACTGGCCCCATGCTCACTTGACCTAAATCCAATAGAGCACCTCTGGGACATTATGTTTCAGTCCATCTGACTCCACCTGGTTGCACCTCGGACATCCAGGAGCTCGGTGATGCCCTGGTCCAGATGTCGGAGGAAATCGTACACCATCCATTGTCTCATGAGAAGCATGCCTTGACATTGTCAGGCATACGTACAAGCACAACATTCAACCAAATACTAGTCAGTGTGTGTATATATATAATTGAGCCTGTATGTACACTGCTCAAAAAAATAAAGGGAACACTCAAATAACACATCCTAGATCTGAATGAATGAAATATTCTCATTGAATACTTTGTTCTGTACAAAGTTGAATGTGCTGACAACAAAATCACACAAAAATCTTCAATGGAAATCAAATTTATTAACCAATGGAGGCCTGGATTTGGAGTCAAACACAAAATTAAAGTGGAAAAACACACTACAACTTTGATGTAATGTCCTTAAAACAAGTCAAAATGAGGCTCAGTATTGTGTGTGTGGCCTCCACGTGCCTGTATGACCTCCCTACAACGCCTGGGCATGCTCCTGATGAGGTGGCGGCGGGTCTCCTGAGGGATCTCCTCCCAGACCTGGACTAAAGCACCCGCCAACTCCTGGACAGTCTGTGGTGCAACGTGACGTTGGTGGATGGAGCGAGACATGATGTCCCAGATGTGCTCAATCGGATTCAGGTCTGGGGAACGGGCGGGCCAGTCCATAGCTTCAATGCCTTCATCTTGCAGGAACTGCTGACACACTCCAGCCACATGAGGTCTAGCATTGTCCTGCATTAGGAGGAACCCAGGGCCAACCGCACCAGCATATGGTTTCACAAGGGGTCTGAGGATCTCATCTTGGTACCTAATGGCAGTCATGCTACCTCTGGCGAGCACATGGAGGGCTGTGCAGGCCTCCAAAGAAGTGCCACCCCACACCATTACTGATCCACTGCCAATCCGGTCATGCTGAAGGATGTTGCAGGCAGCAGATCGCTCTCCACGGCATCTCCAGACTCTGTCACATCTGTCACATGTGCTCACTGTGAACCTGCTTTCATCTGTGAAGAGCACAGGGCGCCAGTGGCGAATTTGCCAATTGTGGTGTTCTCTAGCAAATGCCAAGTGTCCTGCATGGTGTTGGGCTGTGAGCACAACCCCCATCTATGGACGTCGGGCCCTCATACCATCCTCATGGAGTCGGTTTCTAACCGTTTGTGCAGACACATGCACATTTGTGGCCTGCTGGAGGTCATTTTGCAGGGCTCTGGCAGTGCTCCTCCTGTTCTTCCTGTTCCTCCTGTTCCTCCTTGCACAAAGGCGGAGGTAACGGTCCTGCTGCTGGGTTGTTGCCCTCCTACGGCCTCCTCCACGTCTCCTGATGTACTGGCCTGTCTCCTGGTAGCGCCTCCATCCTCTGGACACTACGCTGACAGACACAGCAAACCTTCTTGCCACAGCTCGCATTGATGTGCCATCTTGGATGAGCTGCACTACCTGAGCCACTTGTGTGGGTTGTAGAGTCCGTCTCATGCTACCACGAGTGTGAAAGCACCACCAACATTCAAAAGTGACCAAAACATCAGCCAGAAAGCACAGGTACTGAGAAGTGGTCTGTGATCCCCACCTGCAGAACCACTCCTTTATTGAGTGTGTTTTGCTAATTGCCAATAATTTCCACCTGTTGTCTATTCCATTTGCACAACAGCATGTAAAATTAATTGTCAATCAGTGTTGCTTCCTAAGTGGACAGTTTGATTTCACAGAAGTTTGATTTACTTGGAGTTATATTGTGTTGTTTAAGCGTTCCCTTTATTTTTTTTGAGCGGTGTATAATTTTGATCCTGTGTGGATGAGAGAAAATCAAAAATAAATTCCAACTTGTGCATCCTTGTTTTGTTTAAGTGATTAAAAATGCATGCTGTACAATCATTCTACTCTGGAAAAACAGTTCAAATCAGTCATTAAAATTTTCAGTTACTTCAAGGTGCTTTATATTCTACCATAAAGACTTTGCAGTAGTACAAAGAAAACCCCAACAATCAAATCACCCCCTATGAGCAAGAACTTGGCGACAGTGGGAAGGAAAAACTCGTCTGCCGCAAGCGGTTGGGGGTGAGGGGAGAGAGGCAGCACAAAAGGCATGCTGTGGAAGAGAGCCAGAGATTAAAAACTAATGATTAAATGCAGAGGGAAGTATAAACACAGAGTGAAAAGAGGTGACTGAAGGAAAAAAAAAACACTGTGCATCACAAAAGTGAGTACACCCCTCACATGTCTGCAGATATGACTCCATGCCCAGGAGAGTTAAGTCAGTTCTGGAAAATAATAGTGGCCACACAAAATATTGACACTTCAGGAACTTTCACTAAGGGGTGTACTCATTTTTGTTGCCACTGGTTTAGACATTAATGGCTGTATATTGAGTTATTTTGAGGGAAGAATAAATTTACACTGTTATATAAGCTGCACACAGACTACTTTTCATTGTGTCAAAGTGTCATTTTGTCAGTGTTGTCCCATGAAAAGATATACTTAAATATCTGCAGAAATGTGAGGGGTGTACTCACTTTGTGATACACTGTACCTTAGGAACAGCAAGTAAGCCAGCAGTCTAAGAGAGAAGTGCTCCATTCAGGTGATTTGGTACTATGAGGTCTTTAAGGTAAAATGGGGTCTGATTATTCAATACCAAATTCCAAATTTTATTTATTGAAGTAGACCTTAACTGAGGTCTACTTAACCATAAGTGTTAATAATAAATTGGCTTTTTTAAAAAAAATTTATGCTAGTGTAGTACTGAGTAGTCTCTTCATCCACTGCTCATTTCATTATATTTTGGTAGTAAAATAAAAAAAAGTAGGTGTAGTGATTCATTAAAACGTGCAAACATAAATGGAAATGCACTATATAAGGCAAAAACAAAGTTTGTATAATTCTTACAAGTTTCAAAGTAAATATTTGGAATGACAGCCTTTATTTATTCTTCAACACAGCCTGAACTCTCTTAGGCAAGGCTTCTTGTAATTTCTTTAAGCAAGTCTTCAGGAATAGTTCTCCAGGCTTCCTGAAGGACACTTTAAAGCTCTTCTTTGGATGTTGGCTGCCTTTTGTTCTGTTCTCGCTCAAGATGATCCCACACTGCTTCAGTTATGTTGAGGTCTAGGCTCTCTGGAGGCCATTCCATGACTGACTTTTTTAATCCAGGTATGCAGCCCTAAACCATGGCAGAACCTTCATTGTGTTTTACAGATAGCTGTCCAGACTCTCTGTACCTAGATACACATTTTGATTTCAGCCTAACACCATGTTTGTCTTGTTTCTTACCTAAACCCTGTGAAATGAGCTAAAATAGTATTTAAGACTTTGGAGCCATTGGCGGTTAATGGACAATCACTTCTCATGTTTGTGTTTAGGTGGGATTCCTGGAGACCACCTCATAGTCCCAGTGTCAGACCGCAGTGTGTCTAGCCCCATGCACCTTAGATTGGACCAGAAAGAAAAAGTGTGGACAGGTGAATATGTAGATGACGAGGAAGATGTAATAGGTGGGATTGAGGCAGTGGGTGATGAGGAAGAAGTAAACAATCTTGATGGTGAGGAGATGGGCAAGTTTGAGGGGAAGAGTTTGGAAAACAATGAGGAGGAAGAAGTTGAAGAGGACCGAGACCCAGAGGAGGTGGAGTGGGAGATGACAGATTTTTCTTCCCAGTCCTCCCAACACCTTCATTCGCAACAGCACCATCACCATGGACCAGAACAGAAGGAAGAAAAATTTGGTCAAGCCACTGTAGATCATGCAGTCATCCAGGCTGAAGCAGGAGACTTGTTCAGGTCCCACCTAAGCAGGTACAGGGCTCTGAGAAGACTTGGGCGTTTGCAGCGTTTGCGATCCCACGGAGGTCTTGGGTTTCGACTCGCCCAGCACTGGAAGAGCTGGCGCCAGCGGGCCCGGTGGATGTGCTCCGTAAGACACAGATGGAGCCACAAAGGGCAAAGACACATTCTGTATGGAAAACAGAGAAGACTAAAACGGTATCACCAATCACCATACAGCAATGAGGAGTATGATGGCAGTGATGACAGGCTGACAGAGTCTGAGGGAGGTACGTATACTTATATAAAATGCTAGTCAATGGGAATAGCATGCATTAAAAATGGTACATGGTATATTTTTCTCATTGGCAACAAATCAAATGGGGGACAAAACGCAGAGCAATGGCAGTACCTTTAAATGTTGTCATTGTACCTGAGTTGCCAGTTTTACACATCTTTGTGAGAAAAGTCCACGAGGCATTTGAGATAAATTGGAAAAATTGTGTGTGTTGTTTTTTTTGTACTTAAATATTCATTGGTATAAATTGCTCTGTGATACCAGCTGTGTGACAGTGCAGCGATGGCATTATTAAAGTTCATTTTAGCCCTCAATATTCCCCCACTCCCCTGACTTGTTTTTGCATATTCATTTTTTTAAGCTTATCTGTTACTGTTTTAAGTTGCAATTTAGCACAGTTCAGTTACCGTTAAGCAACATTTGATCAAAATAGCTGTTTTTGGAATTTGTACAAATATTACCTTATAAATAAAGTATAATTTATTTCCTTTTGCAGACAAGCAGATAAATGGCTGTTCTTCAGAAAAGCAGGAAGCCAGAGCAACACTGGAGGCAGAGGTCAGGCCTGCAGAGCTGGCCCTTACCGAAGAACACACACGCTGTGTGAATGGTATGTTTCAGATATGGATCCTTTTTGGACTACTGTGGCGGCAGTTTGTTTATATTCACGTTTGGCCAGATAGTGTCCACCAGATTTTAATGGCTAAGCTGGTTCCATTAACATTAATGTTTTTGTGTCATTTGTCATATATTTGTCATTGGTTCTGAACTACAAAAACGGTAGGCTGTCATTATAAAAAATCTTCTGGAAGACTACGCCAAAAAGTGATTGATTTGGATATGGATTCACATTAGGGGTAGGCAATATAGCCTTAAAATTATGTCATGATATTTCTGACAACATAGAACAAAAATAGAGAACGTTCATTGATTCTTGCAGATTACAGGCAGCATTTAGACATTTATAAATGTCAGGAAAAACAGTGCATTTTCCATTTGAGCTGCTGTCATTGATGGCACACTATAAAGTGTGACTCTACTGAAAAAAGGTGCCAGCTGCAGCAGGATTATAGTGCAATAATCGTGACACAATATTGTATCCAGCAACACAGCATAAATAAAATGTAAGCATAAAAGTAGCCTAGGTAGTGTTTTCCCTGGAAATTTTATGTAAAAGTATAAAATACTTTAGTTTAACAATAACTATAATTTTAACTTGTCAGGAGCCTGGACAATGTTGCCATATAATAAAACTGAAAAATATTATCTACATGAGATGATGGATTTTGGGTTGGGTTTTTAAAAAAAAAGAAAAATACAATAAGGCATATGGCCTTTCACTGAGATCCCTATGTGCTTGTCCAACAGAGCTGTTTAGCTTTTTCCAGCATACAGAATCCTCCTAAAATTCAATAAGGGAATACAAAAGCAGGTCAGAGTCAAGGTCAAATTTATTTATATAGCACATTTAAAACAGAGATGACCAGAGTGATGTACATTAAAAATATATGTCCCCAAGAATGACACTAAAAATCCAAGACAACAAGTAAAAGAAGACAAAGTAGAATAAAATGGAATTAAAAAACAGACCGTAAGTGCGGTCTTATAAAAGAATGTTACACTGCAGCCAAATGCCAAGGAGAATAAGTGTGTTTTTAATAAAGATTTAAAAGTTTGTATCGTCTGAGCTGTGCCGATATGGAGAGGTAGATATTCCATAGTTTTGGTGCTGCTGTTGCAAAAGCTCAATCACCCCTCTGTTTTAATTTAATTTAGTTTTAGGCTTCCCAAAGAACAATTGGTTAGATGACCTCAGAGCAGGGATCGTTACATCCAGGCCTCGAGCGCCGGTGTCCTGCAGGTTTTAGATGTGTCCCTGATCCAACACACCTGAATCAAATGGTTGAATTACCTCCTCAGAATGCAGTCAAGTTCTCCAGAGTCCTGCTAATGACTTCTATATTTGACTCAGGTGTGTTGATGCAGAGTCACATGTAAAAGTTGCAGGACACCGGCCCTCGAGGCCTGGAGTTGAGGATCCCTGCCTTAGAGGCATGTGACTTTAAGCAGCTCAGACAGATACAAAGGTGCCAGTTCATTTAAAACTTTCAAAGCAAACAATAAAATCTTCAAATCACTTCTAAAATGGACAGGGAGCCAATAAAGGGATGAAAGGTCTGTGGTAATGTGGTGGTGTTTTTTATTATTATTTTTATACCAGCTAAAAGATGATTTGCCACATTCTGGACCAACTGCAGGTGGCGCACAGATGATTGTTCTATGTTAACGTACAGGGAATTACAGACGGGAAGTGAAAAGCATTAATAACTTCTCCCAGATCCTTTTGCAGGTGATAGGGCTTTATTTTAGCAATCACTCTGAGTTGATAAAACCTTAACTTTAGCGACAGCACTTATTTGTTTTTCCATTTTAAAAAGCTATCAAAAATGGCACCCAGATTTTTTTACGTATAACCTCGGTCTTTCTTTTATTAAGATTTAGGACAGACTAAGACAGTTCTGCAGAGACTCCCATCGATCTCTGCTGTTCAGTTTGATGTGCATATGCAGCAAAGCAGGGGAAAGAAATGTTTACTAAAAATAGATGTTGCTGGAACAATCTCCTGGATGAACTGAGAAACCTTCTATTAGTTAGATATGAACCAAGTCAGAACCATGCCATCGATTCCAACTTCATGTTTTAGACGAGAGAGAAGGATCTCATGGTCGACAGTGCCAAGGCAGCAGGCAGATCTAGAAGCACTAAAACTGCAGGACTACCAGAGTCAACAGTTAAAAGCGGATCATTAAAAACTCTGAAGAGTAGACTGTGTACTGTGATGTGATCTAAAACCTGACTTAAACTTCTCCCTTTAGTTAGATATAGGTCTATATTTGGAGAGAACAGTAGGGTCAAGGTTCTTCTTTTTAATTATAGGCTGCACAACAGCATGTTTAAAGCCAGCTGGAACACAACCAGATGCAAGAGAACTGTTAATCAGAGCAAGAATAGTTGGTCCCACTGAGTGAAAAGTCTATTTAAAAAGGCAAGAGGGAACACAGTTTGAGGGAGAATTTACAGGTCTCATATGATGAACCACCTCCTTAAGTGTGGAGAGTCTGACAGGCTCCAACTGTACAGTACATATGGATCTGTTTCAGCCTGAAATGATGGTCTGAGATCAGAAATTGTTTTCCACAAAAAAATTATTTTTCACACAATGCAGGACAGACCTCTGCTTGGTCAACATCACAGTGGGGATTAGCTAATGAATTAAAAACACTAAAAAGAAATTGAGGCCTTTGACTGTTACTGTAAACAATATTAGAGAAGTAAGCAGACTTTGCATTTTTGATTGCTTTCTGATACTCTCTAAGGAGACATGGAGCTTGTCCTTTTTGTACTTTGTCTCAGCACGTCTGCACTCACGTCTGACAATGTGGGTTGTCTCATCCAGCCAGGGCTGAGAGGAAGCTTTAGTGTGTTTGATTGTAAAAGGGGCAATCCAGTCCAATACAGCAGTGCAGGTAGATATAAATAGTACTCAAGCAAAAGTCCAAATTTCTCATCAGAATTTTTAAAAGCAGTGATATAATCTACAGCACTCGAAGGGTTAACTAGGTGCACATGTTGAGCAGAGGACTTATTCCAGAGCTGGGGACCACTGTTGTAAGCAAAACAGAAAAATGGTCCGATATACCTGTGTCATGCATCTTGGTGATGCACACACCAAGTCAACATCATAGACAAATTGGAGATTTAGGAGCATTTTCCAATCACTTCCATGGCCACAGGAGTATAAAATCAAGCACCTAGGCATGCAGACTGCTTCTCCAAACATTTGTGAAAGAATGGGTCGCTCAAAGGAGCTCAGTGAATTCCAGCATTGTACTGTGATAGGATGCCACCTGTGCAACAAGTCCAGTTGTGAAATTTCCCCTTCCTGTTCCAACATGACAGTGCACCTGTGTACAAAGCAAGGTCCATAAAGACATAGGTGAGTAAGTTTGGTGTGGAAGAACTTGCCTGGACTTTACAGAGTCTTGACCTCAACACAGTAGAACACCTTTGGGATGAATAAGAGTGGAGACTGCGTTCCAGGCTTTCTCATCCCACATCAGGGTCTGACCTTACAAATGCCCTTCTGAAAGAATGTTCAAAATTCCCATAAACACTCCTAAACCTTGTGGAAAGCCTTCCCAGAAGAGTTGAAGCTGTTATAGCTGCAAAGGGTGTGTCAACATTATATTAAAAACCTATGGATTAAGACTGGAATGTCACGCAAGTTCATGTGTGTGTGTGAAGGGACACAAGCAAATATTTTCAGCAATATAATACCCATTTCTAGGGAGGTGCCTTTCAGGTTATGGTGTAGTATTTCAGACAAGTTTGCGGTTATGACATAGCTACGGCGTAGATTTCTCAATGAAGCATAAATCCCCACTAAGACATCACGCACAATCACATTGAGCATGGGGGCTCAATGCTCTTTATTCTGTTGGCACATGACAGCATTGCCAGATTCTGCACAGATCAGCTCATCAGTTTGCTGATGATGCAACAGTAGTGGGACTCATCTGCATCGAAGGTGAAAAATTTATAGAGCTGAGATGGCAGGGTTTTTTGAGCTGGTGTGGAGAAAATCTATCCCTCAATGTCAACAAGATGAAGGAGTTGATTCTGGGTCTACATCACTGAGGATCTCTCCTGGACTCTCAACACTTTATTAGGAGGCTGAAGCAAGTGAGAATGCCCCCACACATCACCACCACCTTTTACAGAGGCACTATTGAGAGCATCTTGGCAAGTTGCATCATGTCCTGATATGGTAACTGTGGTGTGATTGAGATTAAGACTAAGAGGGTAATTGGGGTCTCACACCCTTCCTTGGAGACTATTTTCAAGGACAGACACAAGAAGAAAGCCTGCTACATTGTAAGAGACTGCTCTGGACTGTTGTTAATCTAATTAAATTTAGCTTGCCATCTGGTAGGAGACATTGCTCCATTAAAATCAAGAACTGCCAGACTGTGCAATAGCTTCTTTCCACAGGCTTGAAGGCTGCAAAAACTCCCTTGAACATGCACAATGCAAACTTCTTTTTGGTGTTTGATGTTTTGGTTATCTTAACATTTTTTAACTCGGATTTTGCTCTATGGCTTAAGTGGCATTTATTTAATTATATCTATTGTATTTATTATTTTGTTTTTGACTGTTTGTTTTTTTTCTGTTAAACTATATAACCTTGCACTGTCTATGCATTTCATAGTTCGGTCTTGTCTTGAGTGGTTTTCAGTTTAGCAATTTTGCACTTACTTGGGATGTGCTGTGGGAAACATATAGATCACATAGATCCACAATCATAATGCTGTGTGGCTTTGTTCTGTTTTCAGGTATTCTTGAAGAGTCGCTAAGACAGTATGGCAGTTTGATCCCGATCCATGTGGATGACATTGTGGAGAGACTTCAGGACATCTTCAGTGAGAACTTCACACAGCCACACAGGTAAAATGCAGTGTTTGATCACTTTTGTGTTGCCATAGGCTGTTTTTGAGGGAAAAGTTTGATAAAATGATAACAAACTGAAACTCATGCCTTAATTTAAAGGAAATTTGTAGGAGATTGTTTCCTCATATTTAATTGTTAGAAGAAACTTATTGACAATATTATACTGTACATGAATGAGGATTTGGTAAGCTCAGCAGCAGTCTCTTAAAAAAATGTCTCATTGATCCTAAATGACTTCTCTTACTATATATCAGGGCTTATGGTTCTCTCCCTGTTGCTTTCTTATGTCATTGATATTGCTGAATAGCTTATGCAGCATATACAACTATAGGAACCCTGTATTTTTTTATTATTATAATAAAATTGTATTAGATTCTGTCTAGCTTCAAAATTAGTTTGACAGCATAATTGTATGTAGTCCAAACTTTTTTCATCACAGAAAGCTCAAATAATATATCGTTTCTCTTTAAAGGGAATGTAATGGTGCTCATCTGGAATCAATTAGATTGTTTTTATAGTTTAGCCCTTTTTTTTGGGGCCAGCGGGCCCATGAACTTCAAAAGTGTCATCATTCACAGACTTCCGGCAACAACTACCTTAATAACCCTGTGTTGGGTGTGAAGCGCAATTTGTTCGCTTTCAAAAACTGTTTGAATTTTTCCAATAGGACAAATGGTCCCGTAAGTACGGTAATTCAAAGTGCGTTTGATCAGACATCTCAGCGGTGATACACTTGGTGCTAATCAGCTGTTCACAGAAAGTAAGGGCAGGTAACAGGTGCTTTGGCAGCAATCACCCGCTCTTAAAGGGTTAAAAAAAGGACTGGTTCTTGTATAGGGCTCTTCTACTCTACTTTAGTACTCAAAGCACTTTATACAACATTCTTCATTCAGCCATCCATACAAGCACTTAAGTGCTGTCTACAAGGTGTGTCAGAAAAGTTCCAAGACAGTGTGCTGTGTTAGCTATAAGTGGGGAAGGTATTGGCAGGTTGCATCCCCATGGGATGAAACATCCAGGGAGCATATTCCTGTCATGCCAGCTCTCTGTAGCCATTGCATTTTTTAAAAACTTGCCTTTGAATTATTCCCTCCTCCGGATCACCTCACCCAAGAGGCGCCCAGGAGGCATGCTAGTCAGATGCATGAACCACCTCAACTGGCTCTTTGGCTCTTTTTGATGTGGAGGTGGAGCGGCTCTACTCTGAGCTAGGGCTGGGCGATATATCAATGTAATTTTTTTTAAATATCGTTATATATTCATACGCAATAGGAGATGAGGCAATATCTTTTATGTCGATATAGTGTAGGTTGTGTTAAAATTATACTTATAGCTCCACCAGTTCGCCTTTCTCTTCTCCCAGTTTGCCTTTGCACAGCTTCACACTGCCCCGCCTCTCTCTGCTTCACCTGTTAATCATGTAGGAAGCGACCGCATGGCAGTGTTCCCAACTTAGTGACTTTTTTGCTAGATTTAACGGCTTTTCAGAACCCGCTGGCGACTTTTTTCCCCAAAAGCGAATAGTGACAAATTTAACTACTTTTTCCGCTGAGGTTGGAGAGTTTTGGAAACCTGAAATCCTCCACTGTCGCCATGTTTTGTGTACATACAGTCTTCGTACTGCATCCGCTTTGGCATCGCCCGGACCCCCAAGAGTCCCTGCCTGCAGGTAAGAGAGCGCCGCCATACGCAGCAGAAGTTGGTTTGTACTGTAAGTCACGTGACCTTAATAGCGGAAGTGGGTCTTTTTCGTGCGCTTACAGATGCTGCATTGAGCAGCTGGGCCCGTTGCTGTGATACGTCAGCACATATGTCTATGGATTTACTGAGATGGCTAAAATCCTGCAGATGGAATTTTGTCCAGTCAGTCATATACAGGAGCCTGTACCTGGATGTACAGCTTTGTTCTATATATGTTCTATTTACATTTTAATAGCACAGCTGTGAGTCTTTTTATTGAGGAAAAACACATTAATTTATTTGAGGAGCATTATTTAAATATGCCAATAGTTTATTTTTGAGTAATTTCTCATGCACATCTACAGCTGAATGTTAATAAAAATGTCTGTTTGACATTTGGGACATGTAGCTTTGACTCTGAAGTGCCTTTTTGTTTATATCTTTTGGGAAGTAAATATATCAAGATATATATCTTATATCGCCATTCAGCTAAAAAATATTGAGATATTATTTTTGGTCCATATTGTCCAGCCCTACTCTGAGCCTCTCTTGAATGACTGGAGTGTTCACCCTTCATACTTTACTTAGGGAGAAGTCAGCCACCCTTCGAAGGAAGCTAATTTCTGCCGCTTGTATCTGCAGTCTTGTTCTTTCACTAACGAAAGCTTGTGACCATAGGTGAGGGTAGGGATGTAGATCAACTGGTAAATGGACAGCTTTGCTTTTATGCTCAGCTGTCTCTACCGCAACAAAATAGTGACACCAAGTTGTTTGACTACTTCACCCCCAGTGATGGATGAGTCACCCTCCTCATCCCCAGACTCCGCTTCCTCTATAGAAAGCATGTAAGTCGGATTAAAGAGAGATTCAAATTATTCCTTCGACTGCCCAACTAGCCTCAGTTGAAGCCAGCAGCGCCCACTATACACTGTGTGAGTAGAGCGCCATTTTCCTCTCCTGAGTCACCTGACGGTTTGCCAGAATCACTTCAAGGCAGTCCAAAAGTCTTATTCCATGGCCTCATCAAACTCCTCCCACAGCTGAGTTTTTGCTTTAGCCACTACTTGAGTCACGTTCCGCTTGGCCTGCTGGTATCTTGTCAGCTTGATGGCTCCCTTCACCTCCAGTGTCCACCATCTGTTTTGGGGATTAACACCACGACAGGCTCCCAGCACCTTGCAGTAGCAGCTTTGTGCAGCAGTCTCAGCAATGGAGGTGTGGAACATGGCCCATTCAGACTCGGTGTCTTCAGCCTCCCTTGGAATGTTGTCAAACTTCTGCTGGAGGTGGAAGTTGAAGCTGTCATGGACTGGGGCCTCTAAAAATGTGTTTGAGAGTGGGTGAATGAGACATGTTTGATAAAGCAATTTGAGTGCTCAAGTAGAGTTGAAAAATTCTAAGAGAACCTGTCCATTCCAGTCCAAGAACTAGAACCAGTCCAAGCTCAAACGCGTGTTCATTCTCAGAATGTACCAAAGTGTGTTTGCTGACTCCTGATGTTCCTACGATCACTCTAATTGGAATTGTTTTGTTTTTGCAGCAGAGGCGTTCTTTCACTTGCAGTAGTGGGGTCCTTTGATTTGATTTTTACCTGCCTGGAGTTGTATACAGCACTAGTCAAAAGTTTGGGCACATTTTCTAAATTCAGTGTTTTTTCATTATTTAAAAGTTGTCTGCATTGTAGATTAATATTAAAGGTATCCAAAGTATAAAGAAATATATATGGAATTATTTAGTAAACAAAAAAGTGTTAGACAAACCAGAATATGTTTTCTATTTTAGATTCTTCAAAGTAGGCACCTATGGCTTAGATGACAGCTTTGCACATCTTGGCAGGCAGCTTTATGAGGTAGTAACATGGAATGGCTTTCATTTAAGAGCTGTGCCTTTTAAAGAGTTAATTTCTTGAATTTCTTGCCCTCTTAATGTGTTTGAGACCATCAGTTGTGCTGTGAAGAGGTAGAGTTGGTTTACAGTGAATAGCCTTATTTTAGTAATGTTCTAATCCATATTATGGCAAGAACTAATCAACTAAGTAAAGAAAAATGACAGTCCATCATTACTTTAAGAAATGAAGGTCAGTCAATCCAAAAAATTTCAAGTACTTTGAAAGTGTCCTAAAGTGAAAGGAACACCAAGGGTTACCTCTGTTGTACAGGATAAGTTCATCATAGTTCAGAAACTTCAAGTTAACAGCATCCCAGTCAAGAGCCCACGTAAATGCTTCACAGAGTTCAAGTTGCACACACATCTCAACATCAACTGTTCTTCTAAGGAAGAACAACAAGAGGAAGAGAATGGCTTTAGCCAAGGAACACAAGGAATGGACATTACACCAATAGAAATCTGTCCTTTGGTCTGATGAGTCTAAATTTGAGATTTTTGGTTCCAAACACCATGTCTTTGTAAGATGCAGAAAAGGTGATCGGATGGTTCCTACATGTGTAGTTCCCACCGTGAGCTATGGAGGAGGAAGTGTGATGGTATTGGTAATGCTTTGCTGGTGACACTGTTGGCGATTTATTCAAAATCCAATTCACACTTAGCCAGCATGGCTACCATGGCATTCTAAAGCAACATGCCATCCCATCTGGTTTGTCCTTAGTGGGACCATCATTTGTTTTTCAACTGGACAGTGACCCCAAACATACCTGCAGTCTATGTAAGGGCTTACATAATTTTTGTAAGGGACCAGGAGTGTTGCGTCAGATGACGTGGCCTCCACAGTCACCTGATCTAAACCACAGTCGAGATGGTTTGGGAAGAGTTGGACCGCAGAGTGAAGGCAAAGCAGCCAAGTGCTCAGCACTTCAGGGAACTCCTTCAAGACTACTGGAAAACTATTTGAGGTGATTGCCTCATGTAGCTGATTGAGAGAATGCCAAGAGTGTGCAAAGCTGTGATCAAACCAAAAGATGAAGAAACCAACTTTGAAGAAAATGTATTTTGGTTTAACACTTTTAAGTTTACTATATGATTCCTTTTGTGTTCCTTCATAGTCTGGATGACTTCAGTATTCATTTACAATGTAGGAGAAAAGGAAAAAAAGAGAAGCATTGAATGAGAAGGTGTGTCCAAACTTTTGACTGGTACTGTAATAAAAAGCTGTAATTACAATAATCCATATCTAAATACACTACTCTAATTGTGTGTCTGTTTTTATTTTTTTTTATCAGAAAAGCAGTGGTCCAACATCTAATACAGTCCTTCCAGCGTTCATCAGGATCTGCTGTAGCTAAAACATTCAGAGTCAACTACAAACGGCATGTTCTGACTATGGATGACCTGGGCACTCTGTATGGACAGAACTGGCTCAATGACCAGGTACACCAGTACACTCCTAACGGTGGCCACTGTAGACCTTTTGAGAGTCATTTTGACTTGATACTGGGCAGTAGCTCACATAAATCCAAAGGGAGTCATTTTAATTTTAGAAAATACACCTGTGCTTTTCCTACTGTGACACATTTTACAGATACTAGTGTCAGTACATTTGTAACCTATAAGTGCTGTAAATAATACAAAATATATAGGTATTACAACAGCACAAATCATGGCCTGTGTTATATACAGCCCATTCCGATTCTTAAGAAGCAGAGATGTCACACATCTGGTATTTTAATATCAAATTGTTGCAAAAATCTGGAAAGCATTCATCCATAAATATATGGAAAAGTAAAACAAGTTAAAGCTGCAAGCAGCAAAGAAAGGGCCCTCACACCTCAGTGTATGTCAGGGTATGCTGTGCTGGAAGTTTGCTGTTAGTTGGACGGAGTGTGGTCGAGACATTTTACATAGTCATTGGGATGTGCACTGCTCAAAACAATTAAAGGAACACTGAAAACAAATTAGATCTCAATGGGGATCTGATACCGATGTGGACTGTATGTAATGTGTTGGGAACAAAATGATGACACATTGTTTGACGGAGATTAAAATGATCAACCCTATTATTCAAAGACACCCTGCAAATTAAAGTGAAAAAATTATGCCATTTTGCCAAAATTTCATTGCAGTAACTCAGAATGGTACTCAGTAGTTTGTATGGACCCCACGTGTATGCATGCCTGACAATGTCAGGGCATGCTTCTCATGAGACGATGTTTGGTGTCGTTGGAGATTTCGTCCCAATGGACCAGGGCATCACTGAGCTCCTGGACGGTCTCAGGTGCAACAAGGTGGAGTCAGATGTGCTGAAACATAATGTCCCAGAGGTGCTCTACTGGATTTCAGTCAGGTGAGCATAGGGGACAGTCAATGGTATCAAGTCCTTGAGCCTTCAGAAAGTGCCTGCATACTCTTGCCACAAGAGGCTGGGCACTGTTGTGCACCAGGAGGAACTCAGGACCCACTGCACCAGCGTAGGCTCTGACAACGGGTCCAGGGATTTCATCCCGATACCTAATGGCAGTCATGGTACCGTTGGCCAGCCTTTAGAAATCTGTGTGTTACTCCATGGATATGCCTCCTCAGACCATCACTGACCCACCACCAAACCCGTCATGCTGAACAATGTTACAGGCAACATAACATTCTCCACGGCTTCTACAGACACTTTCACGTTTGTCACGTGCTCGGGGTAAACCTGCTCTTACCTGTGAAAGGCACAGGGTGCCAGTGGTGAACCTGCCAATTCTGGTGTTCTATGGCAAATTGCAGTCTGCCTCCACGGTGCTGGGCAGTGAGCACAGGGCCACTAGAGGACGTCATTCCCTTAGGCCACGCCGTGAATTCAGTTTCTGATTGTTTGTTCAGAGACATTCACACCAGTGGCCTGCTGGAAGTGCTCATCCTGTTCCTCCTTGCACAAAGGATCAGATACTGGTCCTGCTGATGGGTTAATGGACTTATTTGGCCCTGTCCAGCTCTCCTAGACTGCCTGTCTACTCCAAGCTCTTGAGACTGTGCTGAGAGCCACAGGAAATCATCTGGCAATGGCATGTATTGATGTGCCATCCTGGAGGAGTTGGACTACCTGTGCAACCTCTGTAGGATCTAGATATCACCTCATGTTTTGTCTTAAATTGAAAATGGTGGCCTTCCTCTTGGGTTTGTGTCAAAGCTCCCTTGGACTTTTATGCACATCTTGGGATGTCGCACATATGTGCCAAATTTCATCCCCATAGGTATAACTGTCTGTAGTACTTCATGAAAATTTTGTAGGTGGCACTAGACAACCATATTGTACCACCCATATGCAAGACCCATAAAATATGTAAATTTTCACCAAACCCGTTGTGTTTGCAGAATTTCATGAGTTTTTGACTATGTTTAGGCCCTCAAATAATATTTTGCCAAAACACAGTAGTTTTTAAATTTATTTTTGGCCTGTCTGCCTTTATTGGATAGTGTGACAGTGAAGAGTAAACAGGAAAGTAGGTGAAAGGCAGGGGAAGAAATGCACAAAGGGCCACAGGTCAGACTTAAACCTGGGCCACTGACTTTCAGCCCTAAGGCATATGGTCGTCAGCTCACGCTGTGAGCTAATTTGGCACACCAACAGTAGTTTTATTTTTCCCTGTATCAACAGTATTCTTTCTTTTTTAAAAATGTATTTAATTTTTCTTTATACATTATTGTTTTTGCCTTATTTAGGTGATGAACATGTACGGTGACCTAGTCATGGACTCTGTGCCAAAGAAGGTAAGTAAACTGAAAAAACAAATTGTGGCGTTTAAAATGGCTCTCCATTGAAATTAAAGTTTATTCTAGTTTGCAGACAGGCCACTCAGAATGCAGAAGTGCATTATCTAAATAATGAGTCCCATTAAAAATATGACATCGTTAACCTAAAGTAGTGGCTAAAGTCAGATTAAAGCTGCTGGCAATATTTAAAAAGGTTACATATTCTATCTCCACTTAATCATGGGGATTCCACTGTAATCAGACTGAAATTTAAAACTACAAAACTTAAATATAAAACAAATATTTTCCTACAGAAAAGTGTAATGTAATATTTTAAGAGGCAAAGCTGAAAGTCAGAAACAGGATTACATATATTGCGAAGTTTTGATGGTGGGGGGTCTGTATTTGAAATGACGTGCCCCAGGGGGTCGAGTTCCCTGTTGTATCATGAATAGAGAAGGTGGTGGAGCTAGAGGGCTGAAGGTGTTGAGGGGGGGGTCGTCCTGGTGTTTTGTTTAACAAAGCAACAGTAATTGTTCAGGCTGTTGGCTGGGTATGAATAATTACTGGAGTGGTTGGCTTTAATGGCCCAGCATGCGTTTCCAGGGAGCTACAGACAGCCCATCTGTTTACAGAATATGTGGTACAGGCAGTCTGTGGACTATTCTTGCTTGTACTGTTGTTGGTCCATCAGCCAGCCATAGAGAACTGTGAAATTATAATACAAATAGCTGAAGTGAAACCAAGCGTTGAACAATCAAAAGTGTCCACTGCAGCCACTGTCTTTGCTTTTCATATTGTATTTTTATTTATTTTTTGCTCCTGTTGAACTCTGGAATGGGAGAGGTGTGGTGTCCCCTTCCCTTTTCCAGCCCACTTGACAGCCAATCAGAATTTGTCCTACACACAGTTGAGCTACACACTGATGGTATTGGAGGAACACGTTTGCATAGGTTGAGAACACCTCAATGTAGGCTGTGTGTAGGCAAATACCTACACAAATGGGCACATACCATGTGCCATAAAACAAGCATTAGTTAACTGCCTGAACCCTTTCCAGATAGAATTAGTCACTCATGATGTCACAAACAAGGAAGAAAAACCTAGCAGCTTTAATCTGTTCTGCTTTAAATCAGAACATGGTAATCCACATGCTTTTTCGTTTTAAAAAAATCAGTTAAGAATGAATGAATGAAATGATACTTTTATCAATCCCACAATGGAGAAAGAAGATATAGCAGCAGGGACTAGTAAACTAACTTTACAAGCAGGCCATTATTATGTTTTAATATATATTGTAATGTGATCATGCAGACCATAACTACTTATGATTTTCTGTCATCCATCAAAGTCTTATTTTTTTCCGTTTTCTTTCTCAGGTCCACTTTTTCAACAGCTTCTTTTATGATAAGCTAAGGACAAAAGGCTATGAAGGAGTCAAACGGTGGACAAAAAATGTAAGTGGATATTTGAAACTTAACACTCTTTGAATAGGTTTTAATTCATATTTTAATTAATTTCTTTTGCTAAACATATTTTTATATTAATATGTAGCCATCTTGCCATTTTAAATCATAAACTAGGGCTACAAAAACAGTGAAGAGTTGAATTAGAGCTAGTGGAATTTCAGTATTGTCTTGAAATAACAGTGTATAACTGTTGTAGGTGGGAAAAGATCAGAGCAGTATCCACTGCATGGTATGCAGGTCACTTTCTAGTGACATGCAAAATGTTTTATTTTCTTCCTCTACTAAAAATGTCAGAATACCAATGATTTGTATAAAAAGCGACTTGAAAATCGACTCTTTCTGCAATAAATGAAACCCCTTATTTAACTTAAACCAAGTCAGACAACTTATAAAATATCACAACTAAGAACTGTTGCTCTTTTTGAGCATTTCAACTCATGACAAGGTTCATAAAAGGGTGGAAAATTTAAGCTGCTTAAAAGAACACAGATCAGAGTTTAACTACTGTTTAAAAACAGTTTCTCAATGTTAATATTTCAGAAAATCTTCAAAACATCTGAATTTCAGTATCTCATTATGTAAGTACATAATATCAGATGCTTCCTTTTCCCTTCACTTGTGAGCAAGACCCTGAGATACTTAAACTCCATTTGTGGCAGTAACTTTGCGGTTGAGGACCATGGTTTCAGACTTAAGACCACCACCTGATAAAGCGCTCAGGACCACATCATCCATAGAAAGCAAAGATGAAATTCCACTAAGGCAGAAGTCTTCCTAAATTCTGTCTATAAAAATTATGAACAGAATCTGTGACAAAGGGCAGCCCTGGTGGAGTTTAACACCCACTGGAAACAGGTCCGACTTATTACTGGGAATGCAGTCTCAAAGTCCATGCCCTCACTAAACTCCCCCTACATGAGTTTTTGCTTCATCCACCACCTGAGCGACGTTCCGCTTGGCCTGCTGGTACCTGTCAGCTGCCTCCCACAGGCTAATCAAGCCCGATAGGACTGCTTCTTCAGCTCAATGGCTCCCTTCACTGCCAGTGTCCGCTATCTGGTGTGGGAATTACCACCATGACAGGCACCAACCAGAACTTTCAGAACTTGGTCCATGCAGACTCAGTGTCCTCAGCTTGCCCCGGAATGTTGTGAATGTTCTGCTAGAGGTAGGCGTTGAAGATCTCATGGACTGGGGTCTCTGGCAGGTGTTGCCAGCTATACGTTTAGGTACGCCAGGTCTGTCCAGCATCCTCCCCTGCCACCTGAGTCAGCTCACCATGTGCTAATCAGTTGACAGTTCAGAGCATACAGCCGCAGAGCTGATGATACAATTACAAAATTGATCATTGACATACAGCCTAGGGTGTCCCGGTGCCACGTGCACTTATGAACATTCTCCTGCGAACATGGATTTTGTTATGGAAAAACTGTAATTTGCACAGGCAAGGCCGTTCCTCCCAATCACAACCCTCCAGGTCTCATTGCCATTGCCCAGTGAGTGTTGAAGTCTCACCCAGGACCAATTTGCCTTGGGAGACCCTACCAAGGGTCAAAAGCCCCTGGACAACTTAGCCTCTGAGATCACTGGGACAGACAAACCCTTCCACCTGGATAAGGTAGCAATTCACAGAGGGGCTGTTAATTGCATTAATCATATATTAAGCGAGAATAAAAATTTATTTTGCTTTCAGAATTGGGTTTCCTTAGTTTCCATAGTCTGTGTTTATACAGTACTGTGCAAAAGAATTAAGCCACCTCTCATTTCATTATATTTTGCTTCCAAGGAGCCAGAGTTTCTTTAAATCTTTTAAAGTAGCTGTGCAGGCCTTCTGAAGGTTTCCGAAGCTTTTCATTGGACATCAGCTGCAATTTCATTCATTTTGCATCCAGTCTTTCCAGGCTTTCCTCTGAAAATAGTCAAATGACTACAACAAACATTTTATGCAGCGTTCCATGCAAAATTGAATTAACAGTACTATTTGAAATTCAAGATTTTTTTCCTACTAAATTAAAATGAGATTCCATGTGTAGTTACAAATAAGCACGCTCTTTTTACATTGATACTGTTACAACTTAGTCCCTAAAACACCTGTAAGGGAACTTCCTTATCTAGCACATTTTTAGGTATTTTGCTTTAATAAATAATGGTAATCCAGCTGTCATCCAGCTGAAACACATCATCATGCAGTACCATGAATTGAAAAAAAAGTATTTCCCGGCACTTTTGAGTTCTTTGTTTTTTGCATATTTTTCACACAAGTTTCAGACCATCAAACAAAATTTAATATTAGACAAAGAAAACTTGAGTAAATACAAAATGCAGATTTTAAATGACTTATTAAGGTGATAAAACACTGTCCGTCCTACCAACTTAATGAGTTGTGCCACACTTGGCAGCAAGAACTGCAGTCAGACATTTACAATAACTGCCAGTGAGTCTATCATATTGCTGTGGAGGAACTTGGACCCATTCTTCTTCGCAGAATTGTTTTAATTCAGCCACTTTCGAGGATTTTTGAGAATTAACATGTTTAAGGTCAAATGGATGCCATTTTTACCCAGTCTCTTTCTTATTGTTGAATGATGAACACCAACTTTGACTGAGGCAGGTGAGAGTTCTTACAGTGTTGTCCTGGGTTGTGACCTTCTGAATGAGTTGTTGATGTGCTGGAGTAATTTTGGTAAGCTAGCCACTCCTGGGGAAACTTCACCACCGTTTCTTCGCGTGTGGAAGATGATTCATTTGAGTCCCAAAGCCTTAGAAATGGCTTTGTAACCATTTTGAGATTGATGGATTTCAATGACTTTCTATTCTTGAGTTTCTTTAGATTGTGGCACGATGTGCTGCTTTTTGAGGTCTTTTATCCTACTTCACTTTGTCAGGCAGGTTCTATTCAAGTGATTTCTTGGTTCACCAGGTCTGCCAGTAATCAGGCCTGTGTGTGAGACGAATGAAAGTGAACTCAAAAAATGTGGTTAATCACCTAAATAAACTTAGAAAAAATTTCATCTTTTATATGCTGGGGTTATCTTTGTCTAATATAAAAATTTGATGATCTGAAACATGTGACAAATATGCAAAAGAAGGAAATCAGGAAGGTTGTGTGCGCACACGCCCCCCCACCCCCCCCCCAAAAAAAGCATTTTTCCATCTGCATTGTTGATTACATGGAATATTATGAAACACAGTTGACTTCACTTGGTGTGTACTTTGAAGGGATATTTGCCATTCCGAGATTTAGTCAACAAACATGCAGATGTCCTATAAGGACAGCTTAACAAAATTTAATTTACTTCTCTTAAACGTCTACGTCGTCCACTGACCTTATTTTTCATTTCTCAGGTTGACATCTTTCAGAAAGATCTATTGTTGATCCCCATCCACCTTGAGGTCCATTGGTCACTGGTCAGTGTTGACATTCCTCGCCGAGCCATCACTTATTTTGACTCCCAGCGGACACTCAACAGGCGCTGCCCAAAGGTAGGGATTAGACTGTACCAAGCTCTTACAACAATAGATCATTTTTCCAAAAGAAATGTTTTCACTCCTTTTATTTCTATCTTTTTCACCTTGTTTTCAAAATTGGTATTTCTCCCTCAAACAGGGTTGTTGATTACTTTGACAGTTTATCTTAAAGGGAAACCAACTAAAATAGGTTGTGCTACATGGGTAAACTAGTTTTCATGCAATGTGGAGAGAATAAGAGATAAGTGCGGGAGAAAGTAATGGGTTACAAGTAGCATAATCTTGCAGTTTTTTTAAAAAAAAATTTCTGACTAGTAAATGAGGATACCAAATTGTTGCAAAAGGTTTTTGTAACTTCTTCATTTGAGTTAGTCGTGCTGAACCTAAATGTTTTCAAAAATGGTGCAGTCCAAAAACTGCATTCTCATCCTTTCTGCTGTCCTGCTCTGCTTCTCGATGTCAAGTGATTCAGTGCTGATATGAGAGGAGAGGCCAGCACTGTCACACCCATAATGTATTCAAGAAGTCCACTCATTATCAGATGCATAAATGCACTGCTGAAGTTGTAAAATGTTGAAGTCAGAAATGTTGTTTTTGAAAATTGGGTGTCTTTTTATTGAATGCTTTGATTTTGGTTCCAGCACATTTTCAAATATCTGCAAGCTGAAGCCATCAAAAAAGACCAGCAAGACTTTTTGACAGGATGGAAAGGCTTTTTCAAAATGGTAAACTGCTGTTTCTTTATGCCACTATTTATCATTTCCCACTGCAAAGTCCTCATAACAGTTACAGTAGAAACTGATAGGAAAAGTAACTGTTTCCGCCCCAACTCATTGAAATGATACCACACAATTGTATGTAGTGCATATTGCTAATGTATATGTAATGTTGCAGAATGTGGGTCGCCAGAACAATGACAGTGACTGTGGGGCTTTTGTGTTACAGGTGAGTTTCTCTACATTGCACCTAATAATAAATGTGAAATCTTGTTTTTTCTTGCCCTTGTTGTTTTACATTTACATTCAGCATTGAGCTAGCCATGCACAATTTGGTTTAGTCTGGGTCCAAGACTAAATGCAACCTTATTTCTCACTGCGCAACAACACAAGCAACAGTGACTTTCTCAGGCAGGGTAGATGGCATTTATGAAGCTAGGGAAACACGCCTACCTATTGCATAGATGGTTATTACCATGCGTGAGTGATCCTGTTCCAAGTCTCCAAGTCTGTTTCTGGGAATTTATTGCTCCTGCTTTTCAATATCTGAACCTAACTCTAGGCCTCCCTTATTTCCTCTCTACCATCCCGCAGTACTGCAAGTGTCTGGCGCTAGGGCAGCCATTCAG
The DNA here is from genome assembly GCA_024447675.2 of Pterophyllum scalare. Classification (NCBI taxonomy): domain Eukaryota; kingdom Metazoa; phylum Chordata; class Actinopteri; order Cichliformes; family Cichlidae; genus Pterophyllum; species Pterophyllum scalare. Next base: position 133,692 of record JAMQGT020012207.1, read on the forward strand.
CTTTGGCCAGCAGGATATGCCCCGCCTGAGAAGGCAAATGTACAAAGAACTGTGTCACTGCAAGCTTATGGTGTGACCCTCCATTTCCACTCCTTCTGGCCATCTACGCCGGCTCCCTACTTTAACCCCATCAAGATGGAGGGATAAAACAAGAGGACAATGGGAGCAAATGACTGGGGGAAAAAAAAACTTTATAAAAACCTTCATTTTTTTCCTCTTCCACCATGCAGAGAAATTCTTCTGTATGCAGTGTCATTGTTTCACTTTATTTGGTCTGGTTTTGCTTCCCTCAGTTTGTCTGAAAACACTGATTTCATTTTCATGTCATAGTTATTTGTGGTTGTGAGAGGCCAAGACTAGCTATCTTATTTTGGGAATGTGCTAGTTATCCATGTAAAGATAGTCCACTAATTATCCAGTCTGAGCGGGAGCATTAAGGTACATAAAGCATGTGTCCAGGACATATGAAGGAATGGGCCACAGTTAAGTCCAACCTGACGACTTTCATGTAATGTGTGAACAGTGAACGGTAAAATGCCTAACCAGTTTTTTTTTAAGCTCGTGGTTAGATGGTTCTGTTGACTTTTTCTATCCATCCAGTCATTACTTCACATCTTTGCAAAATGAAAAGTACCCCATGCTACAGCCAGCAATGTGAATGATATCATCTAGTCAGCACAAAGTGTTTGCCAGTGTAGTACAGTGTGAAACTTCCAACATATAATATATTGTAAAGGTTTCCTACAGTATGTTCTGCTGGATCTAATCTAAAGATGGACCTAGAACTTGAAATGCGTGGTTACGCTTGCAGGTAAAACTTTTTCTGGTGAATTTTTGACGAGAGAAATTTGAACTTCTGCATCCATGGATCCCACCTCATATTGGCTACACAATAAAAAAAAAAAAAAAAAACCTTTCCCCACCGCAGTTGCTTTCCAGTCATAAGCATTCAACAGTTTGTGGGAGACTGGACTGAAATGGCCTGTTGGCTCAAAGAAATATCTTTGCATTGCATTTATCTTTTTAATGTGTTTTATCTCTGTCAGTAATTGTGGTGATATGCTTGGTTTTGAAAAAACATGTAAAAAGGAGGACTACAAATTTGTTTTTTGTTTTTTTTGTTTGTTTTTTTTCCCCAGTAAATACAAAAGAGATCTTCTGGTTAGTGTTTCTTTGAAAAAGCCATTTTGTTGAGGACCACAAATACACAACAGGCATCGTATGTCCACAATGGAGATACAGTGCTCTCCTTTTTATAACAAAAAAAAAAAAATTGTGAATAGTTTTTGTTTTTGCATTTTTTTTTTCCAAGAAGGAGCAAATGGAAAAGAGCTGACTGTTTTATATATCTTCTACAATGCATTATGATGGCTAAAAATAAAAATATATGGCAAACATGATTTTGTGTGTTTATATATTTTAAAAGATGTTTATCTTAACCTAGAGTGGTTCTCATTCAAGAACCAATTGCAGCTTATATTGTGAGTGATGCTTTCAGCCACTCATTCATAGTGAGGTCACTTCTTCAACCCATCACACTCCAGTTTGTTCTTTTAATAATAATCCCAGTTACACCTAAGCTATTTCGCTTAAAGCACGCTCCAAAAGTAACTGGCCACAATCAACTAGGGAAGCAGCATTCAATTGGAATCTGATTTTGCCAAGTACATACAAGGAATTTGATTTTTGCTGTTGGTGTTTTCTTGGTGATACAGGACAGAAAATGACAATGTCCACACCATTATTTTTGTTCCTGCTGTTCTTACTGTTTGCTGTAATCATTTCCTGTTTTGTTTTGTGGCTGCACCAAACTGGACAATGACTTAGTTGTACAGGACAGATTCAGTGTCTGCAGCGATCAGCTACTCCTGTGGTTGACCACGCTTCCTCAGTGGCCTCAAGAAGGCCATCCACTGCTGGGCCTTTTTGAGAATTGAGCTCTTTGGCTCTCACCTCAAGACCTGAGAAATAGTACTTTGCTTTAGAGGAACTTGAAAGATTCCACCGATGTGCAGTCATGGGTGTAGAGGAGGAGGATGTATACCCGAGGTGTACCTGAGGTCCCTGAACACAGGTGCTCTGTCCTCATCTGCTGTTTCCTGCCTGTCAGGAAGCTGTGATCCATTGACAGATTGCAGCAGATACACTGACCTGGGAGAGTTTGGTGGTCGCAGAGCTTAAGTCTACAAACAGCATCCTTGCATGGCCCTGCACAGTTGAGGTATTGTAGGTTATAGTGCTGCCCCATATTGGCTGCATCATCCATAGACCTGTTTGTCTAATAAACAAACCAAGGGATTCAGCAGGTATTCTATGATGCGCTTCAGGTGGGTCTACACCTGACTACAGGTGTCAGAGCAATAGACCTGTAGACATTGTCCTGTGGTGAGAGATCTCTTGGGGGCCAGATTTTTAGCTAGACCTGCCACTTCTTTCTTTTTTTTAAGGAGGCACTGTATTGAGGTATGCCATGTTTTTAGCTTATAGTTCTTTGGGAGTCATCTTGTGGCAATAATGCTATTTTATGCCTGTCAAACTGTGTTCTCTAGTATTTTCTGTAGATTCAGCTAAAGAAATTGGAACCAATTGTGTTTTTGCAACAGGCTGGTAGCAACAAAATGTCTAAATATACAAATTAAAATGGTTCTTTGCCAAGTTGTCTATCCTGTTATGTGTAGATATTGTTTATGTGTAGACGCAACACTGGTTCATCTCTTGAGTGAGGTTATTTTTTAATGCTTAAATACTCCAAGTTAGTGTGAAGTAGCCTAACAAACAAAATATTAGTCTGAATATGATCAGGAACACAGAGTAGACTGAAAATAAATGAAAAAGCAGCAAATTTCAGTTACTATAAATGCAGCCTGAGTTTCAGTGGGGCGGGGTAGGGGAGGTATTGGGGCCTTATTATACCCGCCGCATTTGATGCTTCGCGCACAGCTGCTGACATCATCATCACACATCCACATCTATTTATGCTCGCCTTTACAGCGCGCAGGTACCCGCTGCAATGATAGGTGTCACCACCCAGACAATACCTCCACATCAGCGCTGCTATAGGAGGATAAATCAACCTGAAGCAAAGAAATTTGAGTTGGGTTTTTTTTAATGAATCTCTGAGTTTCTGTACTAATGTCATTATACCTCCCCCCCCACACACACACACACACAAACATTTTTATTTATTTATTTTACCGGCAGAAATGGGACGTCAGTTTGATATCATCTTTGTTCTTCAGAAACCGGACGGTGGGTATATTGTGGCCCTTACAGGTGTGAGGCTGTGGTGGGTGAGGGGTGTCAGTGTGTCTCTCTCAAACCTGCAGGTCATCAACTAGGTCAAACAAAGGGGGAAAACCCTTTGTTTGCTGGGGGGATGGTCTCCTGCAGTTTGGCACGTCTTGTGGGCCATTCTAGACTGATACAGAGAAGCAAGTCGCATCTGATGAGACAAGCTACAAACAAAAAGGTCAGATCTCTGAGGGAAGGGAATATGAGTGTAAAGTTGCTTTAAGAGATCATTTTGATGCAAATGTCACCTTGTTTACCCTTTGAATCCTCTTTTCAAATTGCTTACATCTGAATGAAATATACATAGAGTCACTAGGAAGACTGGTTCCACAAGTTTAGGTTTCACAGTGTTCATAGTTCATATACACAGATATATACCAGAGACACAATACATAGCACTCAAAAAGCAGTAAAAATGGTGCAGAAATAACAGAAAAGCTTTGCAAAACCTTATTTTGCAGCAAGCGCTTTAAGCGTTTTTATTAGATTTGACACAACATTCTGTGCATACAGTGTTGATCTAGAGGTGACTTTAAAGTTATTTAGATCATTTCAAACCTTTGTTAGTAGACTCAGATGCCACATTGTCCACTTCTCAATGGAGCAATGGGTCATCATTTTATGGTGCCCATTTTGAAAAACAAAGGATGGTAGCTGTAGTTTTTTAAGGGCATTTTAAAAAATTCAATTTTTCAAACTTTTTTCATGGCATTTTGAGCTTTTGCAACTAATCTACTGCAATTAAAGTTGTGTTTTGAAGCATTTTAGCTGCAGCTAATGAAAGTAAGGAGAGCTAATGAACACAAATGACTGTTATACATTGATATTAATTACTTTCCCATAATGCATTGTGAATACATTTCAAGAGCAGTGTGTTATGAGGGCCCATGATTCATGTCACATATACATGATTCATTTCTGTATTCAACTTCTTTGACACCCTGTTAAATATTCAACATAATGCTAAAACATGACAACATTACATACTGTGACTGTTATGAATTTGCATTTTTATTTTTTACGTACTACATAAGACATATTTAAAGAAAACACGGTTCACTATAACGACTGAGGGTTTTTTTTTTGTTTTTTTTTTGTAGCATACAAATGGCTGAACGGAAAAAAAAAACAAAAGTGGGGGCACACCTGGGTAGCCGGACGAACGAAACTCGGTTGCATCACCGACGGACTCTGTAAAAACTGAAACTCCGCCTCTTACTAGTGGAGTCAGCAGCGCACATTACTGTAAACACATTGGTCCGCCCTCTGGGTCGGCTTACATGCGGATGACGTAGAAATCGTCCAATCGTAAGTGTCTGTGGGCGGGACCACAGCTAAATGACGGCGATTTTTTACAATGAAAAAGCCTCTTTGTGCGCATAACCTATATAAGACATTTCTGCTGCAGACTCTTTCTTTGGAATAATGTCGGCTGAATATGATAACAGGTAAGGAAACCTATTTATTGATCATAGAAGAATTTGCGTTTCGGGGATTATTTTATTTACGGTTTTGTATTATTTTTTAATGTGTTCGTAGGAATGTAGCTATTTTACGGAGTTTTGTAGTCGAATAACGTTAAGATCCGTAGACCTTCTGTGTCAGATTAAGATTATGGATCTTCACGTTTCACGAAACGAGCGTGAAATCATATGTGTTTGGGACTGTTAGAAGTTAATTTCAGTCTTTAGGTTTTAGATGGGCTTGATGGCGGTTGCTGTCGGCATCCGGCGATAGCACGTGAATGATCCTGATCTAGGCCTTTACAAATTCTTAGATCATTTCTTCCGCAGTAATTTGATATTAAACATGATGCTATATCGGAACCGAGGGATTCCTGGTGTGTAACACAACTGAACAACCTTACCGGAGTTCTGTGTGCAAATTAAAAGCCATTTGGTGGTGTTGAGCGCAGTCACATGGTCTTAGTAGTTAACCGGCGTCTTGGACAAAGCCGGTAGCGAAGGCCGCTCGATTTATTTTTTAAATTTATTAATTTTCTCGACACACGTTACAGCTGGTAGACACACATGCTGCCCTCCCGAAGCAATGTGTGCTATGTGTGTCTGAATGAACAATGGGTTTCGTCGACGTTGCCTCTTAATGACCAGGAGGGCCTGTTGGTAGTGGCTAACTCGTAGAAGGCCGCGGCTACAGCCCGCTAACCCGCCTGTACTCTTTGCATCACAGTACACTATTCACTTTGTTAATGTTAAACCGAAACAAGTCACAGTTTGTCGACTAGTTACCCACATTCGAAGTGGCTGTTTATTTCCTCTTTAAACCACACCGGCCTCTTTTTTATTTTTTTCCCACCCCTGTATGGAGAAACGACCATCTTAATTGTATGTAGCAAAAATGGCCGACTCCCCACAAGGCGTTTGGGTTACAACACAAGGGAAGAAGACTTTTCTTAAACTTAAGTTAAGCAGCTCAAAGTGTGATTGGGGCTTGTTTAGGAAGCCAGTTTAAGGCGGGACTTGGTAATAAGTGTCGTATAACAAGAAGTCTAGAAAAATAAGGTTTTTCATGTTGGCTGAAGGGTGGTCACGTACAGTTAAAGCGGAATATTGTTCTAAGCCGCGTTTTTCTTCCCTGAACCACGTTCGTGGGTAGAGAGCCTTTAACTATACAGGATGGTTAAATTAGGGTTGCAACATCTTTCACTGATGTAATTTGCACTCAGTCCTTCTGCTGTGGCATGGAGGAACTAAGCTTGCAAGGAATGATAACCGTGACCTTATTTTTTTTTGCCCTTCTCAGAGACAATGGCCCTGAAGGCATGGAGCCAGATGGGATCATTGAGGTAAGTCTCCCATATGAAACCCCCTCAACACACTGGCTTCAAAATAAATGGCTACATGAAATAACTTTAGGCATTAACTCAACTCTTATTCTGTGCAGACACTGACATTATCATGATGCTTATTATTATTACAGGGTGGATTTGAATCCATTTAATGTATGTATAAATTATTAATATTTATTTATTTATTTTTATCTTGTCAGAGCAACTGGAACCAGATTGTGGATAGTTTTGATGAGATGAACCTACGTGAGGCCCTGCTTAGGGGAATTTATGCCTATGGTTTTGAGAAACCTTCAGCTATCCAGCAAAGGGCCATTATCCCTTGTATCAAGGGTAAGCGGATCAGTGCTTCTACTATTAAATTGATTTATTTGTGTGCATGTTTGTGATTAAATTTACTTTAATTTTAATAATTTAAAAATGTGACTACAAATTCCAGTCCCTTTTCGGTACCTATATAGAAATAATGTGCATATTTTGATTTCACCAGGTTATGATGTGATTGCTCAGGCCCAATCTGGCACAGGGAAGACTGCCACCTTTGCCATTTCCATCCTTCAGCAGATCGACGTGGACCTGAAAGGCACTCAGGCCCTGGTCTTGGCTCCCACTAGGGAGCTGGCTCAGCAGGTAGGCTTCTGCTGAAAGAACATGATGTGGGGGGGGGGAAAGTGATCTGATGATCATGAAGTTCATCAAGGTGTTCCCACCCACACTGTTGCACCATAGAAGCTTTCTTTATTCTTTAGCATTCTTGGTTGACTGTGACCCGCTGGAGCTGGGCCCCTGTTTTTGGTTGAAATTTGTTACAAGGCTTAAACATACTTGAAATGAATCTGTATTTAAGATGTGATTTGCCAAAAAGTAAACATTTCAGAATCTGTCACGGATCCTTTTACATGCCTTCTTTTGTGCTGTGTCTATTGATAGCCTTACAAATGGTTTGACTTTCTTTCAGATTCAGAAGGTGGTGCTTGCCCTGGGTGACTACATGGGTGCCAGTTGCTATGCCTGCATTGGAGGGACCAACATTCGCAGTGAGGTCCAAAAACTGCAGGCCGAAGCCCCACATATTGTGGTGGGAACCCCTGGTCGTGTCTTTGACATGCTAACTCGCAAAAACCTTTGTAAGTTTTTATCATAATTTGTCAAATTCTGGTTGAAATGGCAGTGAAGTGTTTGTAGGCTATGAATACAAACTCCCTTAACTGTGCAAGAAATGAATCTATTTAAGCAGCCTTTTGGGGACCACCTCATAGGCGTCCCCTATGAGGTGGAGACTGGATTGAAGCGTGATCTCTTTCACTCCACAAGATTTCAGTTTTCCAGTTTTGTCTTCCGGCATCTATTCCTGCTGATATAGACCTGGCAGTGCCACTACTACATGGTGGCAGCTGCAACAAAAAAAGTGCTGTATAATGATGAAACCCATGCGTGTCAGCTGATGCTGTAAGCCCCTGGTGTGGTGTTGCTTTGGTTAGCGTTCTGCTGGCTTGAGTCTTCAGGACAACAGGGACCCAGAAGCATGATCATACATACACAACTTCTGAATACGGCACCCTTTACATCTGAAGTGATCCTATTAGTGAAATGAGCAACATGTTTTTAAAATGTATAAATTAAATATTTCCTAAATCCTAATTTTTTTTTTTTTCCCTTCCAGCTTCTAAATACATCAAAATGTTTGTGCTGGATGAGGCTGACGAGATGCTTAGTCGAGGATTCAAGGACCAGATTTACGAGATCTTCCAGAAGCTGTCGAGCAACATACAAGTAAGAGCACATTGTGTCAGCAACACGATCTTTCTGCAATCGGAGGCCGGGCCACATTATTTTTAAACCATAAATATTTCTGTTAGCGTTGTATGTGTATAGGTTTGTTTTTTTAAAATTGTGCACAATATACAAAAATCACAAACTAATATATTGGGGGGGGTATACTTGTTCAGTTTTCCCCATTTTTAAATCTGCCACCTTAGACTAGCATTGAATGCAGTTCTGCACTTTCAGCAGTCAAGAGCTCGCTCCCTTGCAGTGACATCTTGTGGTCAAACTAAAGAACAGTGATTTTAATAACCACAAATGCAGACGTCCTTTAAAACTTGTAATATTTCTTATTGGCTATCAGCCACGAGATGTGTGAATGCAAAGAGACTTTCACTATAGAAATTGAGAGGTTGAGTCTAAGGGCCATTTTCCTAAAAAGCACTCTCCTGATGAGCTGATGGGGTAGGGAACTCGGTCATATTGACTGAAATAATTTTAAAATTTTAGCTATGCAGTGTGCCGTTTCAGTGAAAGCCCTCCCTTGCGTGTCACACACCTGGTTTTAAAATGTCAACAGCAAAAACGCCTCAACTCAAGGCTCCCAAATGGGATCAGCTAATGACAATCCTGTCTTTTCTTTCTTCTGTCTTCCCCCCTTTAGGTTGTCCTACTGTCAGCCACTATGCCAGCGGATGTTTTAGAGGTCACGAAGAAGTTTATGCGTGAACCTATCCGAATCCTCGTAAAGAAGGAGGAGCTGACCCTTGAGGGCATCCGTCAGTTTTACATCAATGTGGAAAAAGAGGTGAAAAACATTTTCAGGATTGGAGCCAAAGTTAACCATTTTAACAACTTGTAAATATTACATTTTGCTAAAGATCTACAGATGCCTGAGCTAGCAGCTAGGCTACCTATAGATGGTTTACTAACAGTTCCCTTGTTTTGAATCAGCTATGCCGCTGTATTACAGCTAACAAGTAAGATGAATTTAAAATCTTTAGTTAGCTAGTTTGTCCTTTGGTCTCAACTTGTGGCCAAAAATTTAAGTACAGCGCTTGTATCATGGTTGGCGTTCACAGCTGGATCTTCTGGGATGTACTCAAGGAAAATGTTACGATCGGTTTGTCAAGATTGTTTAGTTCCAGCAAAAAGAGTTGTAATTTTTAGTTCTGTACGCCTACAGCAAAAAGTAGGTTAACAAAATCTGAACATCAGTGTGAAGTTTTTTCTGACTCCAAACCTACAAAAGAATGGAAGATATATTTTAAGGTGAGAAACTGTGCTTGCTTGAGCTGACTCTCTGATTGGTCCTCAGGAATGGAAGCTGGACACATTGTGTGACCTGTATGAAACCTTGACGATCACACAAGCGGTCATCTTCATCAACACAAGGAGGAAAGTGGACTGGCTTACTGAGAAGATGCACGCCAGAGACTTCACTGTTTCTGCTCTGGTAAGAGCCCCATGCATCATTTTGAAAGCAGTCTGTCCTTTCTGTTGTTTTTATGGCTAATTTTGACTGAAAAATATTTGGTGCGAGTGCAGAGCAACTTAAGAGTGAAATTATGTTTTTCAGCACGGTGACATGGACCAGAAAGAAAGAGATCTGATCATGAGGGAGTTCCGCTCTGGCTCCAGTCGAGTCCTTATTACCACTGACCTGCTGGTGTGTAACAACCCTTTGAAACTATGCTGAAAAACTGCTGTTAGGATGCCTGTATGTCCAGTGTGCTTTTAATGCAGCTTATTTAGAGCTGTTTGTGATCCAAGGTTCCCTTTCCTGCCACCTGCCGTGTTGGTTAAGGAGTGAAAGTTCCTTGGTAGACTGAATATCTGCCCTCCACTGTAGCTGGGTTGAAATCCTTGACTCACAACTAATTGGCAGATTACACTCCTCCAGAGTACTGGTTTAACACTCTTGGCATCGTAATACACAATTTCTAGATGGCTCCCTGAGAATACCTGCCCACCAGGTGGGTTCCAGGAGACGAGATTCCTTTAGGGGGTTTCTATAGCATTAGTAGTAGTAACGCTAATGTGACAGTTTGGTGATCTGAGTTGCATAGCAGGGTTGAATGTGACAACTTTGTGGCTGAACTACCAGCTGAGGACTTCAGTTATGAAAAATGTTTGCACTCTTTTTTTCTTCTTCGTGTTTAAAGTGTTGTGCTTTAGTTCGATTGTGCTAAAAGGCTTTCTCCTTGCTCTCAGGCCAGGGGTATTGATGTTCAGCAGGTTTCCCTTGTCATCAACTATGACCTGCCAACCAACAGGGAAAATTACATCCACAGGTAAAGGGCACCAAAGAGTAGCAGTTTATAAAGGCAGTCTGTGTACATGAGTTATGTTATCTTTTTGTGTGCATTGCAGCAATTGTATACAGCTTGTTACTGCTTACATTAGGCATTATTAATGCAATACACTTTGGGTGGGGAAAATCTCTTTGTTCCATAATCACACCCTTGAATTCAAATTTATGGGTGTAAAATTTAAGGGAAGGGAAAACTCAAGGTGACTGAACCCAACATGATGTTTTTATAATGCTGCAAAACACCCAAGTCTTCAAATCTAGGCAGTAAACCGATTGATTTATTAAGTAATTATTTTCTATCTATATGACTTGGAAAAGTCTACAGATACTCTTGAAACTGTCAGATATGCAATGAAACTCATCTCTTGTTTTAAATGTAAATTTTTTCTTTTTCCCTCCAGGATTGGTCGGGGCGGTCGTTTCGGCAGAAAGGGAGTAGCCATTAACATGATCACTGAGGATGACAAGCGAACACTGAGGGACATTGAGACATTCTACAACACCACCGTCGAGGAGATGCCCATGAATGTTGCTGATCTTATCTAGAAGACTCCTCATGCCCATTTGTCCACCCATATCCAATTATTTTTAGTAAAAGCTTGCTTCCCCACAATATGAATACTAAACTTTCTCTTGCTAAATTCCACCCTGAACATTTGAAATAATTTTGGAGAAAAAAAAATAACTTGCTGACCTGCTACATCTACCTGCCATTGTCCTTTATCAACACTGAAATTCTTTCAGCAGTTTAGACGCTGCTCCAAACCAGAGCTGTTTCCAAAAGTACCTCTAAAGTATAGCGATGACAGAATACTTGCAGAGTGTTGGCAAATGCTTACGCTAATTCAGCTGATGATACAGTGATTTGAAGCTTTTTGTGCGATTTAGCTATGTGTAAGGCAGCACCAGTTATTGTGCTGGTAGGTAACTGAGATGGGTGGTTTTGGACTTTACACAACAATGTTAATGAAATGAGAAATGCTGCAATTGACTGGCTCAGTATTCCGACAACCTTCAGTGTACTTGCATAACTTTCATCACACACTCGTGATCATGTTTACAGCAGTTTCGGGGGTCTAAGAAGTACACGGGACATAATCAATAAAAAGAACTGTACAGTGTGGCTGATGGATTTGATCCTCTTTACTGCTGTTTCTCACATGTTTTTATGGCCCATAATCATTCTCCTTGACTTGTTCAGCCATTTGTACGGTAGCATTCAGATGAGGTCTGCCTGCCATAGTTGCTCGGAGGCAAAAGCACGGTGAGTTGGTGAGACGTGGCCTCCTGACCCAGATATCGGAGTGGGATTTTTCACTTCCAGTTCTTGGTGTTTTATTTCTAAAGGAAATACTGGGTTTTTTTTTTTTTTGGTTTTTTTTTTTCCATGTGGTGACATTTTGTAACCTGCTTCATCAAAATCTTGTGGGTGGGGAGTGTCATATGATATGATAGGACCAAACTACAAATATAAAGCATATAGAGATTTTTATCCTGCTTTCCACTCCACCAAAACTTTCTAAGCTCTCTTATTAAAAATGTCTGTCATCATGGGGTGTATGCTATCAGTGCTATTTTTTAAAATAAATTTATGGATTGTTAGCCTTTTTTTGAGACAGAAACAGTGTATCAGGTTTTCTACATTGGATTCTGTATAGTATTTATTTTATTGGTCTTTTAAAAACAAAATAAAAGTTTCACTTTTTTGTTTTAAATTGTAAACTGGCCTTTGTATTGTTGAATAGTATGGAAGTACTCTTGGCCAAATCCTGTGGTGTCTACTGTTATGGCTCTGAAAAAATATTAGTTCAACACCCTCTAAGTGTTAACCTGCTCCATCCAAGTTGGTGTAACCCCAATTTGGTTAAGCTGGCTGTGAGTCATAAAACCATTCTGATCCCATTTAACTTTGTTTGGGGGTGTCTTCAGCCAGGATGTTTAAAACATTCTGGCATGGCACTCGCATCATTATAGAAACCTCATCTGTGTGTTCTAAGGAAAACAGAAATTCTTGTCAAGGAACTCAATGTTTAGTGCCTATTATTGGCACTATATTACCCTCAGGCTCCTGGGCCTCTGGTAGAGGACTACATATACAGTGCCTTGCGAAAGTATTCGGCCCCCTTGAACTTTTCAACCTTTTGCCACATTTCAGGCTTCAAACAAAGTGGGGCGTGCAATATTATTCGGCCCCCTTGCGTTAATACTTTGTAGCGCCACCTTTTGCTGCAATTACAGCTGCAAGTCTCTTGGGGTATGTCTCTATCAGTTTTGCACATCGAGAGACTGAAATTCTCGCCCATTCTTCCTTGCAAAACAGCTCGAGCTCAGTGAGGTTGGATGGAGAGCGTTTGTGAACAGCAGTCTGCAGCTCTTTCCACAGATTCTCCATTGGATTCAGGTCTGGACTCTGACTTGGCCATTCCAACACCTGGATACGTTTATTTGTGAACCGTTCCATTGTAGATTTGGCTTTATGTTTTGGATCATTGTCTTGTTGGAAGATAAATCTCCGTCCCAGTCTCAGGTCTCTTGCAGACTTCAACAGGTTTTCTTCCAGAATGGTCCTGTATTTGGCCCCATCCATCTTCCCATCAATTTTGACCATCTTCCCTGTCCCTGCTGACGAAAAGCAGGCCCAAACCATGATGCTGCCACCACCATGTTTGACAGTGGGGATGGTGTGTTCAGGGTGATGAGCTGTGTTGCTTTTACGCCAAATATATCGTTTTGCATTGTGGCCAAACAGTTTGATTTTGGTTCCATCTGACCAGAGCACCTTCTTCCACATGTTTGGTGTGTCTCCCAGGTGACTTGTGGCAAACTTTAAACGAGACTTTTTATGGATATCTTTGAGAAATGGCTTTCTTCTTGCCTCTCTTCCATAAAGGCCAGATTTGTGCAGTATATGACTGATTGTTGTCCTATGGACAGACTCTCCCACCTCAGCTGTAGATCTCTGCAGTTCATCCAGAGTGATCATGGGCCTCTTGGCTGCATCTCTGATCAGTCTTCTCCTTGTTTGAGATGAAAGTTTAGAGGGACGGCCGGGTCTTGGTAGATTTGCAGTGGTCTGATACTCCTTCCATTTCACTATGATTGCTTGCACAGTGCTCCTTGAGATGTTTAAAGCTTGGGAAATCGTTTTGTATCCAAATCCAGCTTTAAACTTCTCCACAACAGTATCTCGGACCTGCCTGGTGTGTTCCTTGGTCTTCATGATGCTCTCTGCACTTGGAACAGAACCCTGAGACTATCACAGAGCAGGTGCATTTATACGGAGACTTGATTACACACAGGTGGATCCTATTTATCATCATCAGTCATTTGGGACAACATTGGATCATTCAGAGATCCTCACTGAACTTCTGGAGTCAATTTGCTGCACTGAAAGTAAAGGGGCCCAATAATATTGCACGCCCCACTTTTCAGTTTATTTGTTAAAAAAGTTTGACACATCCAATAAATTTCATTCCACTTCACGATTGTGTCCCACTTGTTGTTGATTCTTCACAAGAAATTCAAATTTTATATCTTTATGTTTGAAGGCTGAAATGTGGCAAAAGGTTGAAAAGTTCAAGGGGGCCGAATACTTTCGCAAGGCGCTGTACACACACACATATATATACATATATATATATATATATATATATATATATGAGAGACTACCAGCTTTTTGGAATACTCAAATTCAGGTAGATGGACTCAAGATGCACAGGAAGGAAGGTCAGACACAAATTAGGGAGAATAAGAATGACAACAACATTGTCGTCCCTTATGTGGCAGGCTTGTCAGAGAAACTCTGAAGAATTTTCTCCAAGCATGACATCCCAGTACCAAGTCACACTCTAAGGCAGGGATCCTCAAATCCAGGCCTCAAGAGCCGGTGTCCTGCAGGTTTTAGATGTGTCTCTGCTTCAACACACCTGAGTCAAACATAGAAGTCATTAGCAGGACTCTGGAGAACTTGACTACATACTGCGGAGGTAATTCAGCCATTTGATTCAGGTGTGTTGGATCAGGGACACATCTAAAACCTGCAGGACACCGGCCCTCGAGGCCTGGATTTGAGGATCCCTGCTCTAAGGATGAGAGGTGAAACGTCTTCAAACATGCAACATTAGAAATCACAATTTTTGTGAAGAGTTTTGTGATTCTATCAGTAAGGTAAGAATAGGTTTCAATAAAGCTTGTGTGCATTTGTAATATAGCTGGAATATAAAACCATTTTCAAATTCTGGGGGCATTTTATAAGCAAATAAGCATTACACCATCAGCAGATTCCCTCTAAATTATTCCAAGATGCCAACATTCAGTATAATGGCAATAAGTGGCTCAAAGAAATTACAGGAACACTTCTCTCAAGTGGGAAAAAAATACTGCTGATATCTATACTGATACACTGCAGAGGTCTGTGCTTCCCTCCATGGGTATACCTCCCCAGACCATCACTGAACCACTATCAAACCAGCCATGCTGAACGATGTTACAGGCACCATAATGTTCTCCACGGCTGCTCCAGACCCTTTCACGTCTGAGACCTGCTCAGGATGAACCTGCTCTCACCTGTGAAAAGCACAGGCTGCCAGTGGTGAACCTGCCAATCCTGGTATTTTATGGAAAATGCCAATCAGGCTCCACGGTGCCAGGCAGTGAGCACAGGGCCCACTAGAGGTCGCTTGGCCCTCAGATCACTCTGCTTCTGACAGTGCTCGTCCTGATACTCACCCAGGTATGACCTCATGCTACTTGTAGTGATACTGACCCTAGCCAAATGCAAAATTAGTGAAAAAAACAGAAAAGATGAGGAGGAAAGAATGTCAGTGGCGTCCACTCAGGAGGCAGAACAGGTCATCATTGGTTCAGTCCCTGGCTGCTCCAGTCAAGATATTGAACCCCAAGTACTGCTCTCTGATGTATCCATTGGAGTGTGAATGTTAGATAGAAAGCACTTAGGAGTGGGGAAAAAAAGTGCGTATGTCAATGTGTGTGAGTGGGTGAATGAAGACATGTTGTATAAAGCACTTTGAGCACTCAGTTAGAGTACAAAAGCTCTATATAAGAACCAATCCATTTACTTTAGCGCACCTGTTGTTCATGTCATTACACCAAAGCAGCTGATTAACATCTCTGCTACTTAACTGAGCAGATCAGTATCCCAGAAGGTTGATGCTATGATCTGATTGAAAAGCATTCCTTTCATTTTTTTGTTTTGAGCAGTGTAGTTTTGACAAACGTCTAAAACATCCACTCCACTAGAGGGAGTCATTGATTTAGCTTTACTGATATAATAGGCACAGGCTGAGAGTTCAACAATGTTAAAAGATAAATGTAAAGGCCGTTACAGGAAAGTCACAGCCATGCTCCCATCAGTCCCTATAAATATATGAATCATATTTTAGTGTTTTCGCGTAGTTTCGGCCATGTGAAAATAGCTGTGGGTGTTACTGTGACAGTGTAAATAGTTATAAATCCTCCTATTTCATTTCCACATCTTGGTTTTTGTTTTATGATTGGGTCATAGTCCCTCCCACCAGATGTGCAGAGGAGCTGAAGGCAATCTTTACTCAGAATCCATCATTTTTTAAAATTATTTTTGGACTTTATTTGATCTGATAGTTGTTTTGCAGTGGAGAGAGACAGGATAGCAGGAGGAGAGATGGGGGAAGACACCCAGTGGATGGTGACTAGGTTGGGACTCGAACCTGCGCCGTCTGCCCTGCCACACGGCGCATGTGGAAAGCCATCATTTTTAAAGCAATACCGTTTAAATATGAAAGTTGCAGTTTGTTTTATTACAGCCTATTGCTGTATTCTATGATCTCAGATGTCACACAACTATAACAGAGTCATGCAACTTATTTATTTAGGGCTGCTTTACATTAGGGCAGCATTTTTTAATTTTTTTGTTACAGTCAAGGGCAGAAACTTTGATCACACAGTTCATAAAGCTTATTTGTAGAAGCCTCCTACAAGCCTCCTCTTTCATGCACAGGTGAAAACAATACACCTGTTTTTCCTTGAGTATAATCCTCTCCAGCCTCCTTTTTTAGTTTATCCTCTAACCTCCAGATGCATCTCAGACATCCATGGCATACTGAGATTGATTTCTAGGTCACAGGCAGGAGGACAGAGGCACAAACACTGTCTGTGTTAGCCCTGTGATGGACAGATGACCTGTTCAGGGTGTACTCTGCCTCTCACCCTGTGTCAGCTAAAATAAGCTCTAGGCCCTCCTGATCCTAACTATGGATGGTTGGATTGTGAACAAGCACAACTTTTTTTTCAGATTAACTGGTATCCAAAATCCATCCATATGTTACTTTGTTAATCTAACCTGTTGTAACCTCACATAGTCCTCTAATGATGTCCACATAGCCTCAAAACATGGTACAGCTCTCTCTTTTTTTTTTGTCCTGCTCTCAGCTTAGGTGGCCTTTTCTCCAAAGGCACTTTCTGTGGTGAAGATACCCTGTGCCCATCCCCCAGTTGCCACATGTACACTGTGGGTACCAACTCACCCCCTGTTGGGTATTGGATCACAGGGTTGAGAGATGGTGGGATGGGGCGGGTGGATTATGCGAGTGTGAGGCTTGTAAAAGGGCTGCCATGGTCTTTCTTTGTGTGACTGATGGCTGGGAAGCTGAACGGGCCTGTTTTGCATGATAAGAGAAGCCAGCATAGGGAAGAATAGAGGTCTATTCAAAGCCTGTCACCCAAGTCCACCCTCCTGCACCAACCCATCACCCCACCCCGTCATCATCCATCCCTTCATCATTTCATCCCTCCTCCTTCTTTCTTTTCTCCTTCATTTTCTGGCTTTCATTTCCCTGTTTTCATTGGTTATTTCTTACCCTATAATCTATACCACTGCCCCACTTCTCTTCCCTTCGTACCTCATCTTATTTTATCCCACTTTATTTCTGTTCATTCAAATTTCCCCTCCTTTCCATCAAGCTGCTTATACCTTGATGAGTTCCATAACATTTGAATCCTCTCATTATTTTGTGGGTCTGGTGAATGAGAAGGCATAATGGAAATGTCACGGTCAAAGCTCTTTAACACTAAAAGAAGTCCTGTGACTTGAGTCTCTGACACGTTCATGGAGTCAGCAGGAGATATTATGGTATAATTAAAGTTAAATACACACTGCATTAGCCACTAGAAAATTGTAAAACACCAACAGTCATATAGTATAGCCATGTAGTGTAGCCATATGATAGTTCATAAAGACCCTGTGCAGTGGGGTTTCAGAGCATTATTTCCTGAAATTTTTATTTATAGGTACTAATGAGAACTGGACTCTAACTCCCTTTAAATTCAGTTTCTCAGCAAATATGTACTGAAGACCATTATGTTTCTAGTCTATCTCATCAATTTGGGCCTTAAAAATATACTGGTGACTTTGATGTTATTTCATGTTTGATGCTATTTTCATTGTTTGATTTATAATCCACGACTGTGGTGTAAAGAGGCAACGCATGTAGAGTTGTTTTAGTAAGGCACAGTGGTGCAATTGTTGCACTGTTGCCTTATATTAAGGAAGTTCTGGGTTTGAATCCCCTGGCCTCTGAGACTTGTTGAATCGCCTGATCTCCCTGTCCCTGTAAGGGTTTCCTCTAACATGCAGGTTAATTGGTGAATGTGACTAGAGGAGTGAATATAAGGTATGCTATGTGGACAAAAGTATTGGGCTACTCCTCTTAATCACTGAATTCAAGTGTTTTCAGTCCCATTACCACATGTGTATAAGATCAAACACCTAGCCATGCAGCGTACCTTTACTGGGTAGTTCTAAGGACCTCACTGAATTTGAGTGTGGTACTGTTAATAGGATCCCACTATTGCAACAAGTCAGTTTGCGAAATACCTCCTTCTCTGTCCCGCTACACCTGAAAAAGATCACCTGTAATAGTATTATTGCAGTGGCAGCATTTAGGAACCCCAGCATCTCAGCCATGAAGAGGCAGCCCACAGAGCGGGGGTTTATGCTGAGGTGCACAGAGCAAAGAAAATATCACCAGTGGTCTGCTGACTCAGTGGTGGCAGACTTCCAAACCTCCTTTGGCATAAACATCAGCACAAAAACTGTGTGCTGGGGAGCTTCGTGGCATGAGCTTCCATGGCCGAGCAGCTCCTGTGAGTGTAAGGAGGAGTGTAAGGAGCATTTTTGTCCATATAGCGTATGTGGAAAGGTAAAACCTGTATTGTAAACCTGCACGGTCCTGTTCCCAGTTTTGAGAACAGGACAGATGTTGTTGATGGTGGAGCACAGCACAGCAGAGGGGTCAGCCAACTCAGACGCAGAAACGGGAGTCAGTTTGGACTGGAAGCTGGTGGAGCAGGGCAGAGCGGAAAATCACAAAAGAGGGAAAACTGACCAGGAATTACATAAAAAAGGAAATTCAAAGCTTAAAACCAGAACATATTAGTGGTTAACAAGGAAAAAACGGCTCCACCAGTGGAACTGATATAACCATTACTAGCTGAAAAAACAAGCAAAAAAACCAAACAAAAAAAACCCCACCAAACCTTTGCCACATCATAAAACACGTATTTGCGGGGCTTGCTGGATACTATATGGAGAGCTTGATGAAACCACGGATAGAAATTACAAAACTATTTTATTTCCAGGAGCGTATAGTTTGTAGTTGCCTAGGGATTATTAAGATCGCCTTGTCTTACTGGAATGCCTCCCTTCACCAACTCCGTCATCAACAAGTGTCTCACGCACCGCCGGAGCCTTTTCAGTTGCAAATGCACACGCACAGAATGAAGCTTTTTGCTGTTCCCATTGGTTCATGCCTGACTGCACGAGAATAGGAGAACTTTGGGAGTGAACAGACAGATGAGTTCAGTGTGTGAGCTGGCTGTCTGACAACAAGTGGTTTTCCGCAAACTCTTTCACTGCACTCAAACAGCTGCTGCATTTGTATTCGCAAAACTTTACTGTGAAAGTGTATCTTAGTATTAGTTTAATGACTGCCACAACAGACTTGTAATTTACGAGAGGGAGGAAGAAAAAAAAAACAACAACAACCAAACAAAAAGGAGAAAAAGCAAAACAAAACAAGACAGGTTGTCCGTTGCAGTCTCACGGGTGTGTCGTGCGTAATTAGGCTTTTTAATTTGGATCACCCGGTTAAACCTGTAACGAAACCTGGCCAAAAGTCGCCAGGTTGACGGCGACGAAGGCTCGATCGTTTCAACTGCTCTGTAACTCAACTTTACTGCATTTTCCAACATGTACAGCATGATGGAACACGAGCTGAAGCCGACTGGCCAGCCCCCTTCTCACCAGACCTCCCAGGGAATGTCACCGGTCACCGGCACCATGACCGGGAGTATGGGCAGCAATGGAAACTCTCACCCGAGCTCTAAAACGGCATGTGCACCTGGAAACGACCCCATGGATAAAGTTAAGCGGCCTATGAACGCTTTCATGGTCTGGTCCAGGGGGCAGAGGCGGAAGATGGCTCAAGAAAACCCCAAAATGCACAACTCTGAAATCAGCAAGCGGCTGGGAGCCGAGTGGAAACTTCTGACCGACGCTGAGAAGCGGCCTTTCATTGATGAGGCCAAGCGGCTCCGTGCAGTCCACATGAAGGAGTACCCCGACTACAAGTACAAGCCACGGCGCAAGACAAAGCCTTTGCTTAAAAAAGACACTCAGGTAGGCAAGTACCCACTGACAGCAGGAAACCTATTGGTGGCAGCGGCACAAAGCCAAGGTGGGAGTCCTAGGATGGAGAGCTATGGCTGGGGCCCTGCTGGAGGATACGCCGGCATGCAGGGCGAGGCACTCGGGTACACGCAGCAGCTCCACCGGTATGACCTGTCAGCTCTCCAGTATCCACCTGCAATGACGGCGCCACAGACGTACATGAACGGAGCCAACTCATACAGGTGAGTGTATGTCTGAGTATTTATATGTAAATACAGAGTAAATGCAGCTTCACGGGACATCTTAAAAGTGGGAAAACGTGCCGAGATAAAATATTGAGAGCAAATATCGGCCAGAGGCGTTAATTAATATTTTAGGATTCAGCCTTTTAAAAAATATATATATATAATTGTGAAGGAGCTTCTCTAAACTCAGTTCACTGTTAAAACTGCTGAAAATGCAGCAACTCTTCAGTGAAGTCTGACTTAATGGCTTCTTGGACATAAACTTAGCGACAGGAAATAGTCTTTTTAATGTGAAGAAAATCACCGTGCCACTTTTTTTTTTTTTAAATCTCTAAATAGTTTGAAAAGTGTCGTTATTTATTGAATGAAAATTACAGTAGGAGAAGGAAATAATGCTCGATGTTCTGAAACTACCTGAAGTGTGACTATGCAGTGGGTGTACTCAGAGCAGAAATGTTGAGGTGAAATGCGTCCAGTCCGCCTGAGTCACAAAGAACTCTAAATATGATGGAGAACGAGGTTCAGGCTGTTGTTTAATTTGCTTTGCCTGGATCCTGCCTGGAATCTTCATCAGGATCATTTGGTGGCAGTCAGGCCTGCTCTGTGTGTGGTCCTGTACCCACAGTCCCCTATTGCTCCCAAACCATTGTCCCCAGTTCCAGGAGATTTTGCCTCCTACCATAGGGCCTCCTGACCCTAAAATACAGAAACTGAACACACTGATACATTTTCTGGTGCAAGGATGCATGATATTGCATTTTATTCCAATATTTCCTGATTTGTTTTATTCTGCTGACTAATGAATCACCTTCAGTTGTTTCAGTCACTTTTCTTCTGCATTATTAAAAAAAAAATCAGCGGTGGAATCTTTAAAGCTTGACTGAGATTTATTTTATTTTAAAAAAAAAACCAAACTGGTTTTACAAGTCAAGACAAATGCAAATTTCCTGGACCATAGCGTCAGTGGAAGCTATGGTCCAGGACAATATTTTGAAAGTATTTATAGCAATGAGATTTATCTTATTGTACTTATAAACTGTTAAGTAAATTTTATATAAATATTTAAAACATTTTTCTATATTCATAAATGCATTTTTAGAATCCCCAAATTAAATGAAACCTCATGAAATCATGATGAGCATGTTTTTTTTTGCTAAAGACATGTTGACATCATTGCACAATAATACATACTTAGCTATCTTGTGGGATTCAGATAGAAAAGCAGACGTTCTGAAGACCCAGAGGGTTAGAAGAGTGGTGACGTTGTCAGGCAGTTTTCCTCCCTGATCCTGTCTCAACATGTAGGTTGAGGCAGATTCTTTTATCATAGTCTGAACACTGACGAGCACGGGCTCATTTAGTCATTAACCGTTGTATGGTATAAGCTGTGGTTTGGTAATTACACGAGTTAAAATAGAATCAGAATGTTTGTACAGGAGTTAAAGTAGCAACACCACTATGAAAAAAAAAATCCCCCATTACATACATATTTAAAATGTGTATTTATAAACACATACGTGTGTGTGTGTATTATGTTTTATATAAAAATCAAAAAACTACACATGGCACTACATATTGTAGAATGTACTAATTTCTACTAATGTAGAAATATGCCTGTTATGTTATTTTTTAAATATATTTTCAACAGTGTAGTGAATGTGGTTTAACTTGTACTGTCCTTTTCAACCTTCAGCCCCATGCCATACAGCAGCAGTCCACAGCAGCCAAGCCCTGTCACAATGTCCATGGTGAAATCAGAACCAGTTTCCCACTCTCCTCCTACGGGCACACCAAACCACCATCGGGGGGCTTTACAGGGTGACCTCAGAGACATGATCAGCATGTACATTCCTGGACCAGGAGGAGATACCACTGACCCCTCAACAGCACAGAGGGGTTACACCAGTGTCCAGCAGCACTACCTCACTGGAACCGTTCCCCTCACACATATCTAGGACTGAAGATTATGCATGACCAGCTGGACAAGAGATGGAATCAGGTGTGGAGTACTTCAGATTGGCAACACAAACATACGAGTTGTGAAGGATAAAAAAAACAAACCTTTCCCCATATTCCAGTGTCTTACAGTTTTTGATGATGTCTGCAATGCATGTATCAATATTTTTCTAATATTGGACAATGTACTCCTTTGGTGCCACACACACCAGACACATCTAGAGCTACACATGCAGTGCTGAGAGTCAACCCTGCCCACCACCCTGCCACAGACTGCTCTGCCTCAAGGTCTTCAGTGATGACAGGGGTACTGTCTGTTTTTTGTGTTTGTATTTTTTTAAGTGTTTTTTTTTTATTATTATTTTTTTGTGTATTTTTAGAACTGATTAGATCCACCCCAAATGCTTGCGACACTGGCAGTCATGACGGTTCCACCATAGTCAGTGATGGTTGGACTTGTTCATGTGGTGAGCTACTGTCTTTGATGGCAGCCATAGCACAAATAAGCTGTACAACCTTGTCAACTGATTACAAACTCTCAGCTAATGATGGCCAGATCCCCCTGAGCTGAGGTGAGCAGTTGCTGTGCCTTTTGCTCTCCTGATGAGCAGAGCTGACGCCAACAGGGAACTTGAGAATGAAATGCACAATGCAAATAACAGCTTTTTAAACTCTAACTCTTTGTGATCTGGCTTTGGTTTAGTAGACTTGCTGTTGTTGTGTTTGTTTTGTTTTAATTTCTACTCTTGAAATGCATTTGAATGAAAGGACAACACACTCCTGTTGGACAATCACCACCGTCTCCACAGAAAAAAAAAAAAGACTGGCTTTTTGCAGATGCTTGAATTAGACCAAATCACTATATTGGTTCTAAGAAGATACGACTTGTTTTTACTATATGGGGGGTTATTTGCTATAATTTAGTTCTAGAATGAACCTTTTCATGTTAATCTTCTGCATTTGGAGTGAGCATCCTGAACATGTATTCATTTCATCTTGCACTAGGCAAATGTAGTATTGTTTTTATGCTTTTAAATAACTGAATGGATTTTTATGTATACTGCTATATTTTCATTTGGGCTGTTTTATTCCAAATATAGCACATTCAGTATTGGGGGGAGGAGGGGGGGGGTATTTCAAGTTATGTTTTGGTACAAGCACACTGGATTGGAAAAAAGACCCTCCAGCTGTGTTTTTAAATGAACTGTCAACTGTATATTTTTTCTTTTTTTTAATAACTTTTAAAGAGAATGCGCAAGTGTTCCAGATTAAACCTCAGCAATGCTTCAGTCTTGTTTCTAAACTTTTCCAGTAACATAACCGGACGTAGTAATAATGATTTTCTTTTTTCTTTTAAATCCTGGTTCTCTTAAAACCTGCGTTTGGTTCTCAAAGTGTGACCTGCAAACATGAGTGCACTAGTAGACATGTCATGCACATATTATGACACATTACTGTGGACTGAGACTAAGACCATATTTCTGTTCTAGTCATATCAGCCACGTCATTAATAATGACATTTTAAATCAGTGCCAAAGTAAGAATTACAATATAAACCACCACTATGTGCACAGATGCATTAAAAACACCATCTGTCCACTTGCACTGCAGCTCTGAACTTTGCACGTGAGAACACAAATGTCCATTGAATTTGGATAAATGTAGCTGGTTAGAGTCTAACCTATCTAGTATGAGGTCCGTGTGATGCCAGATAAACATATGAATAGTGCAACTAGTGGTGCACTTACCACTAATATCTGTCAGGCACATGTTGGACAGTCACCGCTATATCCACAGGAACTACATGCCTAAACTTTCTGAGTCTTTTCAGTAGGATGAACAGGTATGATGGGGGCATTTCCCACGGTGGACCACGTGTGAAAAGGACAAATGTAGAGAACTTGACTTGATTCTCGTGAAACAGTCCAAAGCTCATGTGTGGAATGAGTTTAGATGCATGTTTATTTTTTATTTTTTCTGACAGTAATCCCATGCTTTCTCCCTTCATTGGATTGTTGAACCTTTGAGAACCTCTGTTTTAACCTCTATTGTCTTTTTTTTTTTTTTGTCTAGCTTTCTGATTAGCTGTTTAGTGCTGCTGAAGAAAGCAAACATTTGTTTTCAGTCTACAAAAATTAAATTTGTTAGATTTTGTGCTAGGCAGTTTTTTCTTTGCTAGTAGAATATGTACAGCCGAACGTGTTCTGGGAAAAGATTCCTGACTTATTTTTGACAAAGTGTGAACAGTTCATTAAAGTTACATGTAGATGTTTACATTCCTACCCAAGTATTTGAAAATACAACTTTTATAGTGACATATTTTTTAATAAATTTTCATTTATGTAAATGTTGCCATTTATAAGTTACTGTAAGTAGCATTTATGTAAATAGTGTACATATTTTTAGGCTCTTATAATAAGAGTCTTCTTTTTTGATTAAAAAGATTTGTTATGGGTTTCATGACAACATTAATAAAGTATATATATGGTAACATGTTTTTCATTTATATTAAAATTATTTCTCTTATGAAATCAGATAAACTAATTGACTTTCCATTTCATTAATGCAATCCAATACAATCTGTCATGAATCTGACCTTTAAAATTGATAATGTTCTCTTTTAAAAATTCCAACCTGAACTATGAACTCATTATCTTTTTAGTATACATTATATTAGCGAATTCATTTATTTAGACACTGTTTACTGGATTGTATTGGGTTTCACAAATGATCCTATTGGCTCCTGAGTCCAAGTCCAGGTTGTGGGTTAGAAATCCCAGAATTTTATGGCCAACATGTGGGGTGGCTGTGGCCCAGGAGAGCAGCTCATCTACTAATTGAAGATTGGTGGTTCAATCCCTGGCTGCCAAAGTACCTCGAGTCGCACTTGATACATTTATCAGAGTATGATCAGGTGTGAATGTTCAATAGAAAGTGCTTGTATGTGTGTGTGTGTGCAGGGGGGAATGAGACATGCTGTGTAAAGTGTGTGGAGTGCTCATAGAGTAGAAAAGTGCTACATGAGAGCGAGTCCAGTACAAGTGGTTCTGTAAATGATATCCCCTTAAAACTATTTTACAGCCGTACCAGCGTGTTTTCACATTTACACAGCAGCTTCCCTGCTTTTCCAAGTGATCATTCTAGACTTTCTACAACTGTTTGTTCTTTAATGCTTTAGGGTAATGATAACATACATGTAATGATTTTTGAATGACTCCATTGAGCCCACAGTTTCTACATATATGTACTTTTGCTGCACTATAATCATATTACATTTATATTACATTATACAGTGTTATAAAGTATTTGCCCCTTCCTGATTTTTTTCATTTGTTTGATGAGCTGAAACTTGTGTGACAAATATGCAAAAATAAGGCAGGATCTCTCTCTCTCTCTCTCTCTCTCTCTCTCTCTCTCCAGAACTTAAAGAGAACATGGCAAAGGCAGAATCAATCAGTCTCTCTCTCTCTCTCTCTCTACACACACACACACACACACACACACACACACACACACAGACATATGTGTATTTGTAGGTAAGGATGAATGTAGAAATTTTTTGGAGGGGGTGGTGGTTGGGGAGGGGGGTTGTCGACATTAACTTAGGCAAGTGAGTCTCGATTATTTACTTTCTTATCTTCACGCTCTTTAAAAATTCACTTTCCCCATTTTCCTCCTCCCTTTGACTCCCCCTCTCTCCACAAAAAAAGCGGGTGGATGGCCCATTCGTAATTGGCCGTTTCGGAGGCACATTGTCCGCAGCTTTTCAAGTCGCAGGTGCATATAGTAAACCCGGAGTCCCCGCTTCTCCCCTGGGCGCCTTTGTTCCCTCTCCCCGCTTTCCTCACTCCCCCACCGAGCAGAAAATTAGGGTTGCTTTTTAGGGCTTAGTCCTCAGGCTTAACCCTTTCACCGATCATCGCCTTTCTCATGGAAATGGGAGCGAATCACGCACTGGCTAATCGGTCACTGAGGGGAGGGGATAAAATGCTGAGGAAAGGGTGAAAAGATGAGGGCACCAAGACCAATAACAGCAGGGGGAAGACAATGTAGAGCAGATGCGAGAGACTGCGAAAAACTATAGGTTCTGAGACTTCTCCAACAGCACATGCACATATCTTAATAGCTGTTAAAGCTTGTAACTGTCTCTCCGTGTGTGTGTATATATATATATATATATATATATATATATATATATATATATATATATATATATATATATATATATGGACCCTCCCCAAACCAACCAACCAACTTTCCTATAACGTCTTTTATTTTTAAAGCATAAACAGGTTTCTTCTCAGTTATAAATAAATATAAAGCATGAAAGAGAAGGACAGCAAACCTTTTTACAACATACTTAAGTGTGGAATATATGACGTGTATGTAGAAATACCAAGGTAACAATTGTTGAGTGTTATGTGTAACTGGGAGAAGTTGGAGCATAAACATGGATTTTCTTTCTTTTTCTTTTCCTTCTTTTCTTTTTCTTTTCTTTTTTTTTTCTGTGGTCCATGAGAGGATAGGAATTGGATAGAAAGGGGCAGGAAGAGGGGCGGGTGGAGAAAGAGGTGGAGGGAGTGTCAATGGAAGGATTTTCTGGTCCAGTACATCCCCTCACCTAGCAACAAGCAGTGAGGCTTCAACAAGTGGTTGCCATGGATCTGCCAAGAGTGACTTAAAAGTCTTTACAAAGAGTTGCAATCACTCTCTGTGTTTGTATGTGTGAGCATCAGGTGGTGGTTACCAACAGAGTTTTAAAGTGTGATTCAGTGTTTACATTGGAGATGCACAATCTACTCCTAACCTCTTTGTAGAAAGTGGATATGAATCCCATCTTCTCTAAAGTTAACATATCCATACTCATTAGCAGGTTCAGTGAAGTGACTGGTTGCTCTGTCTCTTTACCGAACACATAAACGGTGCAGCAATCCCAGCAGACAGCTGCATACCATACGCTGATCCCATAGTTTATTATATTACACATTAATATCAGCATTTAACCATATTAGAACATCTGTAGATGTCTTATTTCTCATACAATTTCAAAATATTCTTTCACTAAATTCTTATTTACATTGCAATGCAGTTTCCACTATCACCACCATGAAGGGAGAGCATTTGTTGTAACGAGCTCCCCTTTCTTGTATCAGCTACTTGTTTATTTATATAAAACCATGTGAATGTGTGTATAATGATGTTTGAGCTACTGGAGGAATGTCAGTTTTGAAGGTATCCCTCTATCCCATCTGGTGTCGGAGGGTGGGGGTATGTTCCTCAAGTTTGAAAGTTCTGTGCAGTATCTTAATCTTTCTTAGGATACACTCCTCTGATGTTGTGCCTGGAATCTGCTGGACCCACTCTTCCCATTTCAGGATCACATCTCCTCTTAACATTTTGGACTTGACTGTCCATGTCTGCTTCAGTTGTTCCTTCAGCTCCTGGTACTTCCTAATTTTCTTGTGCTCCTCTCTTATGTTGCTGTCCACTGGAATTGTCACATCTATCACAACTGTAATCTTCCGGTCCTAGTCAACCACCACCATGTTTGGTTGGTTGGCCAACAGCTGCTTGTCTGTCTGGAAGTCCCAAAGGATCTCAGCATTCCCGTTCTCAGCCACCTTTGGTGGTGTCTCCTATCAGGAATTGGGGACTTCAAATCTATATGCAGCACAGATGTCATCCCAGCCTGTGAGCATACACTTGTAGAGATCCTTCATGATCAGGATTGTTCTGCCCTGTGCTAGCCAGTCCAGATTACTACTTGCTGTTAGCAGCCCCCCCCCCGCCCTTTTTTTTTTATTATTTGCTATTTTTCCCTTGCAGCTGTGAGTACAACCTGGATGGGTCTTTATTCTCTTGGCTTCTGTTTCTCTGGTGTATCTTTTCAGCCTAGTGGTCAGAGCCATGAGCCTTTGTTTGACAGTTTCTAGAGCATCACTTGTAGACATCTTGTTAAAACCTCTGGGACCTGAGCTTTTTTTTCTTTTTTCTTTTTCATTCACCTCTTTTCACTCCATTTACACACCACTCTGCATTTAATCATTAGTTATCCTCAATCTCTGGCTCTCTCTCACAGCATGTCTTTTGTCTTGTCTCTTTCACCTCACCCCCAACCAGTCGCAGCACATAACTGCCCCAAGCTGAGACAGATGTTTCTTCCTGTTAAAAGGGAGTTTTTCCTTCCCACTGTCACCAAGTGCTTGCTCATAGGGGGTCGTTTTGACTGTTGGGTTTTCTCTGTAATTATTGTATGGTCCCTCCCTTACAATATAGTGACCTGAGGCGACTGTTTGTTGTGATTTGGTGCTGTGTCTGATGTTGTCTCTCATGACACCCTTCTGCACCTCTGTTAGCCAGCTAACATTCTTCCAGGCTTCTAGCCACCTTCTCCACAGGTTATCCCTCTCTACATGCATTCTTCATCTTATACCCAAGTGCCTGTAGGATTATAGTGGCAGTGGTAAATATGAGCTCATTGGATTCAGTGACACTGGTACTGGAGATGGTGAGTAGAGCTGCGTTCACATCTACAAACATCTCCTCTGATGGGACTTTGTCAGTGAGTCAGAGGAGTTGTGCCCTTGGCTGTGTTAACTTGAGTCTAGCCAGTATATGCATCTGTTATTGTGGGTGGTTAGACATCATCTAGTTCAGTTACATTGTACTCTTCTAACAGGGTCAGCTCATTATGTCCATACTGATCGCTATTGTTCCCTTTTAGCTGTAGCTTCTTTCCATTGATGTTACAGGACTGAGCTACCAGGTGTTTAATGGTCAGTATGGATGTTGGTCTTCTGCTCATCCATAGTTTAAAGGTATATAACCTCTCACACTGGGTCAGCTGGCACAGTAGATATGAATTTCCCACCAGGCTGATAGATGAGGTCACAGAGCTCTTTTGTTCTATAAATCAGACTCAATATATCAACATGGTGATGTTGGCTCAGCCCAGGGAAATCTTCTCTGTACTCACATCTAAATGATCCTCAGTGTGGAATGTGCGATTCTACTCAAGGGAAAAGGAAATCTTGCTATGCATATTCCACCTCTGGTGCTAGACCGCAAGAGGACAAACTCAACCATTTTAAATGTGTGGACACAAATGAGGCGGTGGCCACAGATAATTGCAGCCCCAGTGCGTGTCCGTGGCACCAATTTCTTTCCGTAGCTGTGCTGATCTGTCAAAACAAAGAGGTAACCAAACTCAGCAGCAGTGTGTTTCTCAGCTATGGCAGAGAAGCCCATTAAATACTCCTCTGCCACCCCCTTCTGAGAAATGTAGTGCAGCACAGTTGACAGCTGTGCAGAACTAAGACACGTCTATTGATCTGCATGAACCAATGCATCTAGGATGTTACTAGAATGCTTAAATTAAAAATGCTTTAGCCTTTATAACAGCTAGTCAAAACTTTTATGAATCAACTCAACAGTTGTGTGAAAAAAGCTTACCTGAACCATACACTATGACCTTTCACTCAGAAACTGGCTGCACATAAAATAAAACTTGCCTTAAGATTTGACTCAGAATCACACCTTACGGTGTCTTAGCTCACTGCCTATGTTGTATAACTCCATATCTTTCCCAGCAATCCACGTTTTAAAAAATTGTTTCTAAATGATGTTCTTTAAAAACAAAAATTGTCTCATGGCAAATGGACACACTGTAACATTAGGACCCTCTTTCCATGTTCATCACTGCCTGCTTGTTAGGCCATCTTCATACAGAGCATTCTCATAAGATAAGATACAATTAAAGTATATCTAATGTATATCTATCAGTGCAAAAGAGAACAGTTCCAAATAAATTTGCTTTGGTGGGTCGACTTAGCAAAATCTGAGGAATTTTGTAATTTCACTCAGAACCTGGTGCCAACCTTGGAGGAAATGTCATGCCATGTGAAAACGTCTAATGTGTTTAAGTGTTTAAGGACACTTTTTAATGTCCCAATGGTATCATACAACAACCACTTGGTAAAACCAGGATGAGGCTTCATGTTATTTTACTCTAGTTGGCTGCCTGGCTCAGTTTTCTTATGTGACAATCTTGTGCCATCTAGTATTGCAAGGAGGAATTATACTTGGTCCTCTGGATCTTGTAATAGATGCCAGATGTTTACTGTGATTACACAAACACTATGTAGGAATACAAACAAAGGTACTGATCTGTAGATAACTGGACATGAATAACCTCAGCTCATTATATTATACTACAGAGATCTGCTCTGCACATGTTGCTTTGTTAAGAAAATACTTTCTTTAAATGTGTAATGCATTTTGGTGTCAACTTGAAAGAAAGGCAGCTGTGAAATGTAAAAGATCAGAGGTCAAATGTGACATATTTGGATGAAGAAGCGTTTAAAGGTCCAAAGTAACATGATATTTAAAATCCCCATATATCATTCCCTATATGCCTATATGTTGTGACTGCAAAAAATGGCAATAAGAAACATAGTTTTAAATATCTGTGTAGAGCGTTATCATCACTTTGTCATTCAGAACAATCTATTGGTATTGAAGGAGAGGTCAGAGGTCAAATATGACTTTTAAATCTTTGCATATGGTACTTTCTGTATGTTGAAAATATGCACAGCACTTTTAACAATCTTAGTTTATAAGTTTTGTCAGTTTTGTGTCAGAATTCATTTAAAACTTTTTTGAGCTATCATGTTTACAGACAGAACGACAGGCATGCTACCAAAAACATAACCGCCTTGGCAGAGGTGGTGAGTCATGTTGTATACTTTGACCTTGTGGAATTCATGAGATCCCTCCTACCTCTTCGTGAGGTCTCTCTTATCCTTTTTCCTGTTTTTTTGGATATTTTAACATCCGATGAAATAGGGTTTGTTTCTGCTACAGACTGAGACAACTGGAAGCAAATTTGTGATTTATAAGATTAGACAATTGACTGATTAGGCACAATTAAAGCTACAAATTGGTTGAATCTGTTTAGTACCAAATTTGTGATACCATTTGGGCAGGATATTAATTTAATACAAAGTTCAATTAAAAAAAAAAAAGCATCCCCTGTTAGGGTTGCCTCCTTGTGCAACTCTGCACAACTTCAACTTCAAGCACTTCTGCAATCTTTAGACCACACCTCGAAAAACCCCTTCTGACCAAAAATGCTAAAATGATGCCCCTTCATCTTGAATTTTATTTTGGAGTTAGAGTCAAAGGGAGATATAAAGCTTGCAGTATGGTTGGGTGGTCAGCACAGATTGTATTGGTGCAGCCAAAGTAGCTGTTTCAAGCATTTGTAAAGGTTTTATCATGAAGTGGCTACAACTTCCTGCTTTGTTTTACACTGTTTAAATATAATAAGATATTCATCCATTCTCTTCTGCTTATCCTTTCCAGGGTCACGGGGGAGCCTATCCCAGCTGTCATGGGGTGAGAGGAGGGGTACACCCTGTATAGGTTGCCACCCTGTCACAGGGCTAACACAGAGACAACCATTCACACTCATGGGCAATTTAGAATCACCAATTGACCTAACCCCACACAGTCTTTGGACTGTGGGAGGAAAGGGATGCAGACATGAGAAGAACAGCCAAACTCCCAGGCCAAGGTGGATTTGAACCCAGACCTTCCAGCTGTGAGGCAACAGTGCTAACCACCACACCACCCTTTATTCTTAACTCTACTGCTTTAAGAACCGAAACATTTATGCTATTTAAAAAAAAAAAACAAAGTTGTCAACTATACTGTGAAGAACAGGGACTTTCAAAAGGTTTTATGACACGACTTCAATAACCTCCTTTGAATAGACATTTGCATTTGAACTAAACCTGCCACATGGAGTGTAATACTAAATCTAGTTTTGGAGCACTGTAAACAATTGTTACCTTGTTATTTTAAACTGAAATCATACTAGACTGTAATTTATCCAGGCAGATGAAACAAGGGGCTTTAGATCAGTAGCTGCTCCTAAAGACAGACGCTGGATGAGCGTATTGTTATAAAACTGTTATAAGGCCAAACATATGCCAGTTGTTACAGTACCAGTCAAAAATTTGGACACACTCAATCATTCATATGAGCGAATGGTGAGCCAAAATCATTAAACCTAAAAGTTGGCAGAATATCAGAGCACAGGAAAGTTAAACTGCTGCAAAATTTACACTTGACTTTTTGGCCTTTTAACAACATTAAGTCATGTGGGTAAGTTCTTTGACAAAGTGTTATTTTGCCCAGAGAAGCCTCATAGTCACCTCATATCACTAATGCTGGCAGTCTGCATTAGCGTGTAGAGTTGTGAAAACACAGGTTTCTTTCTCCTGCTGCCAAAAATAACGGACCAAACTTAGAAAGGCTATTTATTTGTTTATTGATTGCCAATTTGAAATTAATCAAACAAACAGTATTAATCAGGAAAGGAATTCTCCAAAATGACAATGACCCCACACTAGCCAACAATCACTCCAGACAACTGAAAGAAGAAAATTCACGAAGAAGTTTGTCCGCTGACTAAAATCCAACAGAACACATCTGGAGTATTTTTAAAGTGAATATTAGATAAACAAAGCCCCTCCAGTAAAGTGCACATACTAAATATTTGTAAAGGATGGCAGAAAATCTCTAACTCATGTATCCAGAAAGAATCCAATTCATCAACAAAAATAAAGACATACAACCAAAACATTACCTGTAGTTTTCAATGGAGTCAATAGAACCTCCTTTATATGATGATGCATAAAATGAATACCCTACACTTCCAACTTAAAAATCAGTCTTTTATTAAAAGAGGATATAGTGCTGTACAGAAACCTAATCTATAGATATGTTTTCCTTTGCTTTAACTCTTCATGCTAAGTTAAGCTATTTGCTTGTTGGCTCCAGCAACATAGTTAGCATCTGAGTGCGCGTTCTTTAAACAAACAAGATGACATCATCACGATGTCATCTGACAATGTTTCCTCCAAATCAGAGCACAGATTTGACCTCAAAATTAGCAAATAGCAAGCGTGAAATTCAGTTTCGCACTTGACGCACACAATCAACAATGCGTCAAACCAATGAAAACAAACATGACTGTATGAATTAGATGCTCAGGGTGTGAAGAATAAGAAAGTGCACATCTGATTCAAACATTTCAACTCCAGCGTGAACTTGAGTCAGTCAGGAAGGCTGCATCGAGAGGAATGTAATGAGAGAGCAGGAGAGGAATCTGGCCCCAGCAGCTCGCCCAGAATTCAAGATCACCAGCAAAACTAGACAGCTGTTCATCACAAAGGCTCCCCTATCAAGCGATCTGCTCGGCATGTTACAATTTTATCATTACAGTAAAGTCAAATGAACATTGGAATCACCACCTGTTTCACTGGCTTAGTATACAAATTTCATGTGTAATTTTGGTGTTTCAAGTTTTAAAGACACACGTTTGAGTGTCTAAAGTAGGATATGTTAAGGAAATTGATTCCCAATGATTAAAGTTTAGTGACTGTTCTTTGCCTACTCCTCCTTTTTCTTTTGAAGTGAACTGTTCCAGTAGTAAAGAACTTGCAGGGCAATGATGCCGTTACAGGCAGAGGATATGATGTAGGTGAGGGCCATCAGTGAGTCTCCAGTTTCCTGTGAAAAGAAAGTGTAACTAAATAATATGCTTCTCTGCAGAAATGTGAGCAAAGTCCTATATAATGAGATGTTAATTAATTAAAGAGATAAATGTAACAAATATTTGTTATGATGACTTTAATTGATATAATCAAGTAGTTTCTGATGAAGAATACTGTCTGATAGCCTTGTGCTCAAACTGGAGGGACTGTATTGTAATCGTCTTACCTGTAGTGAGGTAAAAATGCGGGCAAGGGACCCAGCAAACAGGAGGAAAACAGAGATGGCAGAGAGCTGGCCGGTGTGACCATTGCGTAAGTTAGTGGACGCCTGGATCAGCTAAGAAAGACAGACACATCATCAAGGATGAGTATTAGTTTCATAGTTAGGTTTAAAAATCAGTTTTAATTTTTCATTCTGCATTATTTGCTAGCGATCCCCTGTACTGTACACTGTACTGACAAATATGAGGGAAAGCTAAATTAAAAATATCCTGTTTCGCTTCCATCACAAGACACGCACTCTAATCTGACGGCGTCCGAACGTGTAAGCTGAGATTTCCTGCACGTACTGTGACTCGCTCCCTCAGTGCTGTTGGAATGCCTGAATGAGACCGTGAGGAAGACTAATGTAAATGTCTGAATGACAGAATGTTGCCACTTTAAGAGGCTGACAGAGCCAGCAGAGTTATTCCACATCTGAACAGGGATATAAATGATTTGAAAAATGTGTGAGACTTGTGCTGGCCCACCCTTCCAATGATGATAGCTGGCATGTTAGAGGCCTGCATGGAGGTAACCACTGACATGGGCGTCACTGGGGACAGCAGGAGGGTCAGCAGGCTAAAATATATAACCATGAACAGGATACCTGTAAGGCAAGAAACATACTGATCTAAGCGCCAATGTCAAACCAATGACTGAATTATTAGTTTAATGTATTATAGTTCACTTTCATTATAGAGTGTTAACATTCACAAGGACGAGCATGGATGAAACTAGTTAAGACTAGATATCAGATGTAAGACAGCCTTTTCTGTACACATCATCAACTACACGTATGTGGGCTTGAGATGACTATCATCTTCTCAAATTTCCACAATGACCAACCCGGTAACGGTACAGGTTGCATGTGCATACAGCCTTACCTCTGCTCGTTCTTTTTCCATAGTGCTGAATGAGGAAGCCGATGGTGACTGTCTGCAACATGAGGAACAGAGCCTCACCCCAGGAACTGAAGTGACATTCAGCACACATTACTCAAAATATTTAACAAAACAGTGTTTACAAAAGTAGAAGTGTAGAATTCAGAGTGCCTGATGTACATTCAGACTTTACAGAACAAAACTAAATATGGCCCAACCTGAAGGGGAAATTGTTGGCGATACTGTAAGCCATTGTTCCTGTGATGGCCAGCAGCTCCAGCATCACAGACTTGAAGCTCAGCCCTTCAGCGCTCTTTGCTCCAATAAGCTTTAAGATCTGAGGAAGCTTCACTGTAAACAAGTCGGGAGAAATTTTTATGAAAAGAGTGCAGGCATGTAAGAACGTTCAACATATGGCACTGTGCAAGTCTTAAGCCACCCCTCACTTCTTTATATTTTCTAAGAAAACTGAAAATAGGTGCAGTGATTTCTGCAAACATACATGGAGATACAGTATTTAAGTACAATTCTGATTTAGTCTTCAACACAGCCTGAACTCTCTCAAACAAGCTTCTTTATCATCTCGTTAAGCAGTCTTCAGGAGCAGTTCTCCAGATTTCTTGAAGGACATTCAAAAGCTCTTATTTGGATGTTGGCTCCCTCCCCTCATCTCTATCAAAATGATCCCACCCTGCATCAGTAACATTGAAATTCAGGCTCTGGGGAGGCCCATCCATAATTGAGTGCTCCATTTGTGTATAAGCCAGGAATGCTTTTACTGCATCGGCAGTGTCTTTGGGATCGCTGTCATTCTAATAAACAAAGCTGTTGCCAGTCAGATGTTTTACAGATGGTGTCACATGGTAGATCATAATCTGACAGTCCATTTTTGTGTTCAAATTCCATCACCTTTGATAATATCCCCAACACCACTGGCTGAAATACAGCCCCGAACCATGACAGAGCTTCCACCGGGGTTTAAAGTTGGTTGTAGATTCCCACTCTTGAAACCTCTCACCAGACCTCCTCTGTATAAAGGGTCAAATTTGGGTTCATCACTCTGTAAGACCTGTTGCCACTGATTTTCAGTACAGTTCTCATGTAATTTGGCATTCTCCCTGTTTCCTTTTGTTAAGGACAGCTTCTTGACAGCCATCCATCCATTGAGACTACTTATGATGAGGCTTCAAACAAAAGTAGATGAATCAACTAAAGGGCCAGGTCATCTCTCGGGTCCCGTGTCAGGTCTTTGCTGGATTTGTTTTCCCTATTTCATGGCTATCAGACACTGTTCATCTCTTGTAGTTTTTTTTTTTTTTAGGGCTACCATTTCAGTCTTCAGTCCTCTTGTTTCCTCAAAATTTTTAAGGACACACTGAACACCATGTGAAGACATGCTAAGTTTTTGGCTAATTACTTTGATGCTGAAAAAAATAAAATTTTATGCCTGTCAAACTGTCATCTTTGGCATGTTTCAACTAAAGTAACAC
This sequence comes from Pterophyllum scalare, assembly GCA_024447675.2. NCBI lineage: Eukaryota > Metazoa > Chordata > Actinopteri > Cichliformes > Cichlidae > Pterophyllum > Pterophyllum scalare. The sequence continues at coordinate 169,928 of JAMQGT020012207.1, forward strand.
GAACAGATTATGTGTTTTGTGTTAGGCTGCTAGCAACAAAGAAAATTGGTTCTTTGCCAACACTGGTTCATTTCCTTTGGGTTAAGTACCTTTTTAATGCTTGAATGATGGTCAGTGTTAAGTGGCTTGACAAAAAAAGAAAAAAATTCCCTGACAATGGTCAGGTACAAGGACTGGACTGAAAATGAGTGGAAAAACAAACAAACAAACAAAAAACAAAAACAAACAGTCAATGTCCAAAGAGCAACTTAGACAGAAAACCTGGAGACCTATGGCTCCACTTTATAATAATTACAAGAAAGTTCTTGGAAGCAAAATACAAAGAAATAAGAGGTGGCTAAGACTTTCGCACAGTACTATACAATTTCAGTCTTAAAAATCTCACTTAAGTTTTGATTGACTAAACCAAGACTAAAGCAATAATGGCATTAGCATCAATATATTTTAAAGCTAAGTCAGGAATTCAAATAAAGGCAGTTAACAGAGAGAAGTTGAGGAAGCAAGGGATTTTACCCATCACTGAGCCCAGTATGATGCCAATTCCCAGGGCTTTGCTCAGCACAATCTTCAGACATGGCACTGGAACAAAACATAGGCTACATGATTAGCAGAAGACTATAAGCCTTTAGACTTAAAGTTTGAGGCAATGCAGTGAAACATCTAATTTTTCATTTAGGCATATTTAATTTAATTCCGTATTAATTTGGTGATTAAAAACTAAACTGAAATCAGAAAAGCCATTCTGGAAACTAACTGGACTGGAAGCAATAAACTTTATTTCTAAAAGTTAAGAATCAACAAAAGAAACAAAAGCAGATGTCAAAACATATCACAGAAAAACAAAAACAAACATAATTTTAGTTCATTATTGAGTTTGCAGTTGACAGCTTTCTGTTTTGTGAGGAAAGAATCATGGACACCTTGATTCAGTTAAACTTGGCAAAAAAAGCAGCATTAGATTAATAAGAGAAAAAGGTGGTGTCACAATAATCACAGCTACCAAAGATAACATTTCTACAGTAAAGAATATAATCTAAAATAGATGGGATCTAGGTCATCCTTTACCTTTTGTGAGAAATGCTTCCCTGACTAGAATCTATGGATCAGCTTAAAAGAGATTTCCTTGACCTGTTAGAAGGAACCTTTGTGACAAAGGCCAAACTTTCGTCCAGTTCAATATTTAAAAAACATCACTCAAATAAAATGTAGGTGGAAAGGACTTCATTTTTTGTTCTGTTTTTTAAACAAAGCCCTGATTTTGGAGTTCACACTTCAAACTGTATCTAAAACAGTCTGCACAGGTGTCGACTCAGGTAAATCAGTCTGGGTATTTTGTAACAGATTAGTGACGCAAAGGAGCTGACTCATTTGATGCAACTGTATTCAAATATCGTTCAGTCTGAAGTTAATGCTAAACGTTTTGATTGCATGTAGCAGATAAATCTCCCCTGATTTGAAACCTAAAGTGGAAACGTAGCTAGTTTGCTGACGCCTGAACTGCCCTTTTCTGTAATGAACTGCCCTTATTAAACGAAAATAAAAACCTTACCATCAAGAAAGTTGAACTTGAGAAAAAACTCGTCGTAGCATGATTCTGGCATAAAATATGTCAACAAAAGCCCTTTAACAGGAGCCATAAAAGATATCTCCTCAACCAAAACTGCCTTTTCCGCCATTGTACAGAATAGATGTGACGTCGGCGTTGAAAGTGTAACAGGAATAGGACCCCACCAGTTCAAATGACATCACAAAGGTTCCGCTAACAGATAAACCACAGTCACACTGTCCGTGTAAATCTGTGTTCGGCTGTGCTTCCTCCATCGTTATCATGTAACATTGCAGGATCGTTAAAGATCAAGAATCAACATTTTAAGAAGCTGAACAAGTGTTTTTTTTTCTTTGTTTTGTTGTTGTTGTTGTTTTTTTAATAGCAATGACGCTGTGGATAACAGCGCAGGAGCACTCTGATGTGATAAGGTGATAGGGATATTACTTTAATTGTAAGAGTATCCTCATCATTATAATTCATTTCATAATTAAAGTCAAATTAAATTAAATCAGAGGAGGAGAAAATAACAAAATCCTACTTCATAAGGCACATTTCAACAGAGTTTATGCTTCCACTCTGTTACAATGTGGTTGCATATGTGACAGTTAGGCATTTCACAAATACTGAATTGCTAAATATCAGAGAATATTGCACATAACCACAACCACTCCAAACAACGGAAGGCTACCTCAACTACAACATATACTGTCTGTGGCAATAGACTATCTATCTATCTATCTATCTATCTATCTATCTATCTATCTATCTATCTATCTATCTATCTATCTATCTATCTATCTATCTATCTATCTATCTATCTATACTATCTATCTATCTATCTATCTATCTGTGTCACCTGATCCAGTGCTATCTGATTTCTCAGACCTTTTATCTGATTTAGTGCTCAGTTCAGATAAAATAATTATAGTGGGTGATTTTAACATCCATGTAGATGCTGAAAATGAAAGCCTTAACACTGCATTTAATCTATTATTAGACTCAATTGGCTTCTCTCAAAATGTAAAGAAGCCCACCCACCACTTTAATCACACTCTGGATCTTGTCCTGACATATGGCATAGAAACTGAAGACATAGCAGTATTCCTGAAAACCCTCGTTTGTCTGATAATTTCTTAATAACTTTACATTTCCAATAATGGATTACAACTGTGTAATTGGGGAATATGATTTGGTACAGTAGAAGTCTTTCTGAAAGTGCTTTAACTAAGTTTAAGGATACAATTCCTCCACTATTGTGCCAACACACCGCAGAGCAGCTACATATACTCTGCTCCCACAGAGGTGGATTATGTAATCAATAGTTTTACATCTTCACTTCGTACAGCTCTGCATACTGTGGCTCCTCTGAAAAACAAAGCTTCAAATCAGAAGTGCTTGACTCCCTGGTTTAACACAAATGTGCAGCTTAAAGCAGATAACCTGTAAAGATCACTAATTTAGAAGATCTTGATTTCGTTCAAGAGTTTGTTGCTCTATTAATAAAAAAAAAAAAAAGCCCTTCAGTAGTTTTCTTTCAGCACTGTAGCCAGGCTGACAAAGAATCAGAGCTCTGTTGAGCCGAGTATTTCTTTAACTTTAACTACTAATGACTTCATGGATTTCTTCACCTTGTGATTTGGTGCTATAAAAATAAAATTGAATTGAATTCAAATAGGTGCACCAATTTAATCAAACGTTCAATCATAAATGGCAATACAGTGTATATAAGGCAAAAGCAGCATTTCTACAATTCTATTGCTCAAGACCACTTTACAATAAAGTTTGGCTCCTTGGAAGCAAAATATGAAGAAATGATTGAAGACTTTTGCAGATCACGGAATATCATGTGCTGACACTTCGTCAGCCCCTCCTCTTAGAGTTGCCTCAGCACGTTGTGTAGCCTGTGATCATGCTGTTCACAGGTTAATACAAAGACAATATCATCTGCATGACACACTGTTCCTTCCAGTCCTGTCAGCATATGTGTCAGTCTCTTTTTAAGGTGTTCTGGTGCTGAGGATATCCCAAACGGGAGTCTTTTGTAGTAGTATTTCCCAAACGGGGTGATAAATGTGGTCAGTGGGACTGATTCTGGATGTAGGGGTATTTGCCAGAATCCAGCTGTGGCATCCAGCTTGTTGAAGACAGTTGCCCTTGCAAGTTTGGCCAGAGTTTCATCAACAGCAGGTAAAATGTGTCTCTCTCTGCGGATGTACAGTACCAGTCAAAAGTTTGGACAATCAAAAATTTGGACTCGTATTGTATTCATTTAGATGAGTCATTTCAGGTCATATCAGATTTTTTCTCTGAGCTTTGGCACCACAAACACCAGTCTGTAGCCTCTTCAATGGGCATTATAACCCCCACTTCCTCCATTCTTTGGAGTTCTGCATTGACCTTGTCAAGCAACGGCAGAGGTACTTGTCTTGGCAATGATAACTCTTGTGGAGGCAGTCCTCCTTCTTCATTATTCCATCCACTTTGTGCAATGTACCAATACTAGTGGCAGCAAAACAGCCCCAGAGCATAATGCAATCATTATGCTTTAGAGCAGGGATCCTCACATCCATGTCTTGATGTCCTGCAGGTTTTAGATGTGTCCCTGATCCAACACACCTGAATCAAATGGCTGAATTACCTCCTCCATATGCAGTCAAGTTCTCCAGAGTCCTGCTAATGACTTCTATATTTGACTCAGGTGTGTTGAAGCAGAGACACATCTAAAACCTGCAGGACACCGGCTCTTGAGGCCTGGATGTGAGGATCCCTGCTTTAGAGTGTTCTTAGGTTTAAAAGCCTCACCTATATTCCTTTTTTTTGCCCTTAAACCTTTTCTCCAGAAGGCATTTGGGTGTACTAATAACTTCATGCATTTTTTCACAAATAAAATTTTAACATTAGAGAAAAATAATTATTCATAACCATCTCAAAGACATATCTTTATGTTCAGGTACTTTCAGTACTACTGACATTTATTTAGACTCTATCTCTCCAGTTGATCTTTCTGAGTTAACTTCAATAGTTACTTCCTCCAAACCATCAATGTGTATTAGACCCCATTCCTGCAAGACTGCTCAAAGAAGTCCTACCATTAATTAATGCTTCTTTGAGTACACGTGAAAGCCTAAAGCATTATTATTATTAAATTCTCATTCTTAGATTGTCACAGAGTTCCTTGGACTGGAGAACCTGGAGAAGGCGAGGTATGCTAAGCAAGGACAGGATACGTGTGTAAATGAGAAGGAGACAGATTTAATGGTGAACATGCAAGGACTAGAGGAAGTGAAGATAGATGAGTTTAATTACCTGGGGTCAACCATCCAAAGCAACAGAGAGTGTGCAAGATAAAGATAGATGAAGAAAAGAGTGCAGGCAGGATGGAGTTGGCAGAGATGAGATCAGTTTGGTTTTAGCACCATATAATGATGTATGGTTTGGAGACAGTAGTAGTGTGGTCAGTTTGAAATGGGCATTCACACCCCAGTTTTACAGTATCCAGTTAGCATTTAAAAACAAACTTATTAGAAACTACCTACTTAAATGGGGCTTTGGGAATAAATGATCTGAGGTGAACTTTTTTGTTTTACTTTGACCCCTGTCGTATCTGTGAGTTTATGACCTACACTGTAGCCAGACACCAGAGGATGATAGCTTCACTTCTGGAGAGCTGTCAGGTCACTGGCTACAACATAGTAACTTGGAGCTAGAAATCTGGTAACACTTCAGACACTTTCCCCTCTCCATGTGGTTATAGACAACTACTGCATTTAATTAGTAAATCATTAGTAAAACTCTAGCTGTCTCTCCCATAGTGTGTCTTTTGTTCTGTTTCTCTCTGCTCTTGTCTCTTTCCTCTCACCTCCAACCAGTTGTGGCTGATGGCTGCTCCTGCTTGAGCGTGATTCTGCTGTAGGTTTCTTCCTGGTTAAATAGAGTTTTTTGTTCCCACTTTCATCAAGCGCTTCATAATTGAATTGAATTGAATTGAATTGAATTGAATTGAATTTTTAATTCTAGCAGCATGATGGCCTTGTGGTTAGTACTGGTGTCTCACAGCAACAAGGTCCTAGGTTTGAATCCACTGTGGCTGCTCTGTATGGAGTTTGCATGTTCTCCCTGGGACTGTGTTTGTTTTCTCCAGGTACTCTGGTTTCCTCCCACAGTCCAAAGAGATGCACTTACTGGGGCTGGGTTAATTGGTGATTCTATGTAAGTACCTCTCACCCCATGACAGCTGGGATAGACTGCAGCCCTGAAAAGGATAAGTGGAAGAAAATGGAGTGATGGGTTTAGAATTCAAAATAATATATGACTTTAAAAATGTCCCATTGGTTCTACCCAATGACATAAACAGATGCTTTTTACAGATATTGGTTCAACCTTGCAGTAACTAATAACAACCATCAGAGGGCAGCAAACATCTCTGTTTACTCCACTGGTCAAGAAGAAGAAACGTCTCATGCCTCTTTCTTTTAGCTGCTGCGGAGATGGATGGTGAAGTAGTTCCTACTCTCTTTAGGAGAATCGCTTTGTCAGAGGCTCAGCTGGACTTCTCTGGTCAGCCGTATTCCGTGTCTATCCTTAAACCTGGGTATTGTAGTCCGGAGGCTGACGGGGCCTTCAGAGCCGACGGGACTATCACTCTTATAACAGGACTCAGTACAATCCTGGTCGACACTGGAGGACCGTGGGACCGGGACTTCCTCCTTATGGCCTTAAAAGAGAGAGGTCTAGAACCGAGGGACATTCGTTTGGTCGTGGGGACCCACGGACATTCAGACCACATTGGAAATCTGAGTCTTTTTCCAGCAGCAAAGATGATAATAGGTTATGATATTAGTGAAGGGGATACATACAGTCCCAACAAACTGGCAGAGGGAAAGACTTACGCTATTGACGAGCATGTGAGTTTTTGTCAAAGCAGACACTGGGATTTAAAGGTGGCAGGAGGCCGAGCCTGGAGATTTGTTTAAAATGAAAACCATACCTGAAGTGATGTTAAGGGGGCAAGTTAATAGAAATAAGGGTAGGGTTTAATTTAGTTGGTTAGAAATAAACACAAATAAGGACACAATCTGTATGCCTATGTCTGTCCTTTTGTTAATTAAATTACCAAATTCTTTAGTAGTCTCACTAGTTGTTCTGCAGGTTCAGACATGATTACTCAGCAAATATATACAGTGTTTTTACACAGTATCCTCTTATCCACAGGTGTCTATAGTTCCTACTCCAGGCCACACAGGACAAGATATCAGTGTCCAGGTGACGGGCACTTCAGCTGGCACTGTGCTTGTTGTGGGAGATCTGTTTGAGTGCTGCTCAGATGAGAACAGCTGGCGGGAGCTGAGTATGAACACTGCAGCACAGGAAGCCAGTCGCCAGGAGGCCTTACGTGTTGCTGATGTGATCATACCAGGACATGGACTCCCATTTAAAGTTCTCAGGGACAAATGACTCGGCCACTGGGCTGTAAATTGAGTGAATGTGATGTTGACTGGGAGCGCGAGTGAGATCATACACTTGGTGATCACACAGAATAAGACCTCCTGGCTGATAAGAACGACATCAAACCCCTGTAACAACAGATGAGCGTAGTTTTCTGTGATTCTGTGCAATTTGACCTTAATTTGTGTTACCCTTCAAAATAGAGTAAATTCAGATTCACATGAAGTTACTGTTAAAATAATACATAATAAAGCAGTTTTAAAAACATAGTTACAAAGTGGTTTACAGAATTAAATAAGCATCACTCTAGAAAACAAACAAGTACAACTACAAATGAAAAGATACATAAAGCCTTAAACACTTAATGCAATGCCTTTGTAAAAGTGCTTCAATTAAAGCTGAAAGTCTGCACTCCTATCACATCTTGATTATTTGATTTAAAGTGTAGGCTGAGGTTATGCAGGAGGCATCCCACTCAGATTCCCCAACCACCTTAACTGGCTCCTTTCAGTGTGGAGGAGTAGTGGCTCTCCTCTAAGCCCCTCTCGATTGCACTCTTCATCTTATTTCTAAGGGAGAGGCCGGCCACCCTTCAGAGAAAGCTCATTTCCCTTGCTTGTTCTTTCAGTCACTACCCAAAGCTTGTGACCACAGGTGAGGGCAGGAATGTAGACTGACCAGTGAACCGACAGCTTGGTACAGCGTCCACATCACTGCAGCCGTGGCACCAATCCGTCTGTCAGTCTCCCGCTCCCCTCTTCCTTCACTCATGAACAACCCTGAGATACTTTAACTCCTCCACTTGGGGCAGCAATCCCTCCCTGACCCAGCGAGGGTGCTCCACCCTTTTCCAGCTGAGAACCCTGGCCTCAGACTTGGCAGAGGGCTCATTATCACCATCAAATTTGTCTCCACATTGTCTTTATCATCAAAGCTATCATAATCAGTGAGTGGAGTGACCAGAGGGAATATTGATTTCCTGATTTTATTCAAACAGAACTCATACATTGTTCATCCATTTCCCAGATTTCCTTATGGGCCCTAAATCAATATTGTTTCAAATTATTAAAGAAAAGTGACTAAGATTATTGCTGAATGTGACTTTCTTAATTATTTTATTTCTCAGTCTACAGATTGTAGAATGAACATTAAAAAAAATATATGAATACTGGATTTTGTTCTGTAAAATTGGGAGTTTCTTATATTTTTACATTTTATAATAAAGTTTTTAACATAAGCTAAAAATGTCATTGTTGATGAAATGGTAACAGAGTGTTTACTGAGCCTGTTGCCTTCCTGATATACAGAATATCAGGAACTATCAAGTCACAATTAGCCATGTCTTAGGAATTCAATCTAATAGGCAAGCTATAAATAAACTGCAAAAATCCAAACAAGTGTAACGGAGCTCATATATACCAGTGTGTGACCAAAACATCTGTCAGGTTAAATGAACAAGCTCATTAAAATGACTCATGTCCTTTCTTGAAGTTGTGTTGGAAGCGGCCACTTTGACAAGGACCGTTGCATTTTGCGTGATTTTATATATCCCGGCTGTTCTGACCAACAATTCTCCGTAGTGTGCCAGATAAGTCATGTGAGAGTGCAGCAACAAAACCAACATGATGTGATCATGTAACCTGCTGATCTGGAGGGGCAACAAGAAGTTTTAAAACACTAACACGTAGCAAGACTGCCGCTGTTTATCTTAGCTAACTGTATCTGTGACAACAGATCAGTGTGACATAGGATGCTGATTTACTTGCCTCTAGATGGCCTTCTCCTGTTAGATATAAACATGATTTAAATTTGAGCTGGAAGTCATTCAAGTTCAGCATTATTTATGTAAGGCAATAATATCTAAAACTAAAAAAAAAAAAAGATAGTGAATAAAATATTTTTGAACTATATGCAGATTTAAATATGCTGTGTCTGCCATGGCCTGTGTGTCCTGCAGCTCCAGTTAATGTGTGTTAATCAGTGCATAACTGTACTGTTAATATACCAGACATAAGTTTTCTAATTAGTTTTCAAGCTAGTTTTTATGACAGTCCACTTCCTCCTCTTCTCCCCTTAATGGTATTTTATTCTCTCTAGAGACCTAAAGCTTTTATAAGATTTTGCCCGGAGCCCTTATGTGCAGTGAAACAGTTTCTTGAGTTAATTTGACATTGAGACTTCTCTCTTCTCTCACATTACTTTAAAATTTGGAAGACATCCAGTTTTAAGTAATTTATTTTTGGGTTTCTAATATCTTGGTTTTAGATCTGCTTGGACCAGTCACAAATTAAATTTGTGAAATAAATAATTTTCCTTTAAAATTGCACAAAAAAGAAAAACATGAGACTAGACTACAAAGACACCTGTGGGATACACAGGTACAGAAAGTCTAAAGAAACCGCTACTGCCATAGACACGAGTGAAAAATAAGTAGAGGGAGTGAGTGTTCTTAGCACCAGTCAGTTTCATGTGCTGAGGTTCGCACACATAGAAAGTGACAAGGATATTATCAGTGTGGAGAAGTGCTCCTCTGCTGCTTCTGCTGGATCCTTACACATTTGATCATCCAACAGGTAAAGCTCACACTGTCAGCTCATTTAGAAATTACCTGTAATCATTCTGCAGAAGGCAAAAATCAAACCAGAACATTCTGAAGAATAGCAACATGTATTTTGTATATCTTTGCATGCCTTTACCCAACACTGTGTACTTAGATACAATGAATGAAATGCAATGGTAATGTATTGATGAATGTTGGGTTATACTAAGCATGTTTATGGAACTATTTGAAAGATCTGTTGTCTACTTCAGAAATTATGAGCACATTTCTCAGACATAGAATAAGGCTAATCTCAGACTAAATGAAGAATTTAATGGAAAATCTCCACTGGCGTTTTTACACTTTATGGTTTAGGCTTTCTTGTCTCTTGGAAATCTGTCCCACTTAAAACAAATGTTCAGAAACAGTGGTTTACATTTTCAATCTCTCCAGATAAACACTGATAGTGTGAAAAGTTTCACAAAATGTCAAGTAAAAAAAAAAAAAGAAAAGAAAAAGAAAGAGTTATGTTAAAAAGTTCAGTCTTTGGCTCTTTTCTCATCTCCACACAGCATATGGCCTCAAAAGCAGCGCTCTGAGTGCTCAGAGTAGAGGAGAAAAGTGAACCAGTCCATTTACAAGTGGGTTTTCCTGGAGCTACATTTTGCAGAGTTTATAGCAACCGACTCAAACTGGATAAACAGACAGTGTTTTGGGGGATAGTCTCATTTTTAAAAAGCTGCACTCAGTTGACCTCCTTGCAGCTTCCAGGTGGCCAGTGAATTTTCAACTTTTTGTTATAACCAAATGGTTCACACTTCTTTTATAATAAAACAAGTGTGAACCCAGACTACTTTGTATGGCAGGAGATGTTATCTTCTAAGGGAAGTGTGATTTCAAAAACTAGAGGGTTTTGCACGTTGCTAAACACAAATGTTGTGACACAAATAATGCCACAAATATCCCCATTTTCTACGAAGCAACATCACGTTCATCACATCAGAAAGTGCTACTCAGTGGACTCTTATGGTCCATATATGAGCTTGCATATGCAACTGTAGCGATGTAGACGCCACAGAGGGGGACTCATTTTTCACTCCACCAAATTTTAACTTAGCACAAGAAGTAAGGAAATATGTGTCTGGTCGATTATTTTTTGCTCCCTGGCAATAAATCTTATAAATCTTTGAAAGCATGTTTAATTCCCCTCAGATGGAGCCACATTTGCGGGTTAAACAGCAGAGTTTAGTATGTGTGTTGTGCCCATGAAAAAGCTTATTCTGCCACTCTCGTCTTGAGCGTCTGGCACCTCAGCTGATCACAATCTGGCTTGTCAGCATTGCAAGGAGTTATCTATAGATTGTATCTTTGCATTTGGGTTATGACTTCCTTTTGGTTTGAAGATAGAATATATGTTCAAGCCTTCTGTTTATGGTGTTTGTTTTGCTTTCCTGGTGTTTATGAATATTTGTGCCTTAGTTTGATGATAGGTTTGTTTTTCCCCTCTTGCACTCCTATTCTGTTCCTTCAGTCTCTGTTTGCCTTTTTTCTCCATGTCAAATTAGCATGTGTGAGTCTGTCATCTTTAACTTCCTGTTTTTCCTTGGTAGTCTTTTGTCTCTCGTGTTTTGTGTCTAGTTTTTCTTCCCCTGTCTCATTATTCCCGATTTGTTCCCGATGTCTTTTCCAAGCTGTTTTCTTTCCCCTCATTGCCCGGTATGAATTTATTGCCTGCATCTCCCCGTGTCCTTCGCGGCATCTTCCCTCATAGCTGCGTGTCCTCCTGCACCTTGTTCTCCTCACATACGTGCACTCTTCCTAGCTCCTGCTCTGCAAAGGTTTTGGTCTTTTTGTGATTCCTGTCAACAATCAGCATTAAAGCTGGATTTTGAGTTGCTTCTTGTCTACCGAGTCCTACTCTGCCTGCCTCTCTGACAGCATATAATGAGGAAATAAATATTTGTCATAGATCATAGAGCTCTGAAATGCTCACATGTCTGTGACAACAAGACGTGCACTAGTGTATACGACATCAACCGTGCACCAGACTCGTTCACACAGGAAATTTGGCTGTTTTT
>JAMQGT020012208.1:0-37657 GCA_024447675.2 Pterophyllum scalare
GCTTTTGTGTGATTTTGTTGTCAGCACATTCAACTTTGTACAGAACAAAGTATTCAATGAGAATATTTCATTCATTCAGATCTAGGATGTGTTATTTGAGTGTTCCCTTTATTTTTTTTGAGCAGTGTATATTCCACTGCAGCCTTCTGCAAGTCTGTGTATGACCCTACTAAAGGACTTGAATGCATCCAGACTGGCTGGCTTTCACTGCTCACCACATTTAAACTTTTAAGACCCTTTAAGAGTGCCGAATGCAATTTGACGCTTTAATCAGTCATACTGGACACAAAGCCTACAGGAAGAATGAGGGCTGAAATGATTTAATTGATCCATAAATGATGCATTTATTGCCACTCATGATATTGCTGTCCATGCTTTTACGATGTTTATATTCTAACAAGAGCAACTCGGAGCAGGTGGGGGTCAAAGCGCTGTTATAGTAAAGTGTACAAGTGTGTGAAGTTTAAAGGGTCTAGCTTAAACAGTATGCCTCTATAGTGTGAATTTGAACATCCTAGGTCACATCGTTCTTGTGTTATTGTGTTGACAAGATTTTAAGAAAACTTGGCCTCTGACCTTGATCCTTAGGTTGTCAAGATTTGAACTAGTCCCAGACTTTTAGTAGATGCCTCTGTTTTATGTATTTGAACATCCTAGGTCACATTGTTCACGAGTTATGGCCAACGTTGAAGTTTTTGTATAAAGTTATAATGAATTTAGAGTGACACAAAGAAGATGGATGGACAGATAAAAAATGCATACATTTTCTTTATATTTTGGTTAAATTGACACCTGGCGGTTTTAAGTCTATGAGATGACCATGTAATGTGCTGAAGCTTCGCTACAGTGTTTGCTGACTGAAACTCAGCTTAACTTAAACCGCATCCTTTGCTGATATCTGGGTCTACTCTTTAATTTCCAGTTTCCTGTGTCATTTTATATTTTTCAGCTTTATACACTGTGCTACTAGAGAGACACCGACCGCTAGAACAAAATTTGTAGTATGTGTAACATGGTTGGCAAAAATAAATCCAATTCTGATTCTGTAATGGCTTTAAAGGGTGCTTTAAGTGTGCCACCTTCATTATTCTGTGATTGGCAGGGTTGGGCGATATTTTCCAGCTGGCTCCTGTCAAGCCAGCAGCTGGCGATTAGCTTTAAATTGGTGCACACATTCACTTGTTGCAAACAAGAATACCACATAACTTAGGAGGTTATCTTTATTTTAAAACAGACAAAAAGCTGCTTTGAGAAACTATGGTTAAATGTTTATTTATATATTACGCTGATATGCTATTAACTTATCGGGACGCACAACCAGTACCGTGTGATGGTGCTGGTGAGATATTAACAACATGCCCATAGGCTTTGGGGTGATTAGTTAGCTCAAGACAAGCTACTCTATAGTACTTTACATTAACCATACAATGCCCTATCTCAACAGCACTAACCAACCCTAATCATACAAAGGCACTGACAGAGATTGCCATCATATATCGCTCTCTCAACTGTAGGATTACAAAACAATAAAGAAGCCACCAAGTGCACTTTGAACTGAATTCCTAAGAAGGCAGACCACTAAAAGTGTCAATATATACACATATTTATAAAAAAAGAAAAAATTCCCCCCAAAATAAACCTCAAATGGACTCAAACAGATTGTTGATATCTGGCTTGGTTCACATTTTTAAGAAGGACTGCTAACCTTCCTGGTGACCACTGCTGAAAGGTAAAATTGGAATTTTATGTTTGAGACCAGACAAAAAAAGATGAAATATCAGCAAACAGCAAAAGCTCCGATATTACAAGCACTATTCGAATGTGGTAGCCATATTATTGCATTCATACTTGTGCAAGGCTTGTTTTTTCTGCTGTAATGCGAATATACCATGAACAGGCAAATAAAAGAAAAATATAATGGAAAAAAAAAAAATCTTAAGGAAAAGTGCTGGTCCTCACAAGATCTTTTAGGTAATGCTATGTGTTGCATTCATGCACACAACTTTCCAGAGATATTTCAGTATATATTGGTATTACCATGTCTATACCAAAGACATCCCCTCCATGGTTTGTTGTCCTTCTCAAGCTTGTCTGATGGAACAGATGCATTCCTTTATAATCAGTCCAGATGTCTACACAGGTGGCCCACCAGCTCGCCTTTTTCCTGCACTGCTTGTCCATACATGTCTTTTCACATGCAGTTCCCCAGAGTCTGCATTGGATAGTGAGAGCTACCGCTGTGCTAATGTGTTTGATGATGCTACATTTTCAGAGTACACAAGGCATTAAGACTGCTATGCAGCGCTTCAACTTCTATAATGACTATTGCTCTGTTTTCAGTGGCAGAAATATTTTATACCTTTGTGACCTGCTTAGAAATTAATGTCAGCTAAATATAAAAAGTCGAGATACAACAATACTTTAGATAGTAATAAATCCATCTCAGTGTTAACATTAAAATAAAATGTCTAAAATTACTCCTATTTTCAGACAGATTAGTGTGTCTCTGGCAGGCTTTTAATTTAAAAACATTAATAACAGTGCCTTTGGGAGCAGGGCAAGCCACAAGAAGCTTCATGACTATTTAAGAATGCATAAGGTAACCCTTTATATAGAAAAGATGTGTAACCTTTAATAATTCACCTAAACCAACTACAGCACAACTAGCGCTAAGTCAGCAAAAAGGTTACATTAAGTAATACTGCTCAAAATCCTTTCAGTTCCCCGAGGCACAATACATCCCATACTGTGCTGCATGCCCTTTAGTTAAACATCAGCGGCCCATTTGATAAACCCATTTCTACAATGTGCCTCGGGTTTATTACTGTGGCGTCCGAATCATCCACTAAGAAAAGAGGGACATGCACCACTATGTGAAACATTTCCCAGGGTGCCTGCTACTCCCAAACAACATGCAATGTAAGAGCAGCCTCCTCCTCCACCTCCTCCACTTGCAGTGACACAAGCCGATGAAAGCACCTAGAACAATACTTACACAGTACATGCTGAAATGTGATCTCAGCAAAAACATTTGATAGCTTAGCTTTTTTAAAAAAACATTTTTTTTTTAAACAAAGCAGAAGCCTTCATGAGAATGAAATATTAAAGTTTACTAGTGTACAGCAATGACCATTCAACCCACCAGCGGAAGAAAAATAAAAATATTCAAGCAGGGCATTTGTCACATCAACCTAATGATTAAATTGCTTATTTTGACCGAGTTCAATGATTTTATTTTTTGTCACTGTTATTTGAAAAATATAAATATTGATGTCATGTTAATAATAAGTTATTTGACACTCCAACATATGTGCCAATGTTGAACTTTAATGTGAACAAACAAGAGCGACTCACTCTACTGACACCCGAAAAGGTTAGCCTGAAAGGTCCGGGAGTCCTTTTTCAAAGTTACTGTAAATACTGCAACACTATTGTGCAAATTGCTTTGGTCATGTAACTGTTTAGTAAAAATCTGATATTGTGCCAGCCGTAATATTTATAAAGCATCTTCAGTATGTTATTTAAAATGAAAGTTTTAAGGATACATTTTTAATGTTTAAATCTCTGAAGCATACGCTAATGTAAGCTTTAGCACCTTAAAGTGTAAAATCAGTTGTGCTGCCATGTTCTCTTCTCCTGGCAGCCCTTCTAAACAAGCCATACTTGTTTAGTCTTTTTCTAATTGATGCTCATTAACATTAGCATTTAACATGCTAACTGAGGCTTGCAGAGTCTGAGATGTAGCTCTTCGGCTTTTGGCAGCTTCTCTGAGCATATCACAGTCTGATCTTGGGGTGAATTTGCTGGGACGTCCGCTCCTGGGAAGAGTGCATTTGATTAGCAGCGCCTGGCTGCTATTTACACTGTTAATTCCTATGAAAGCAGTAAGGGTGAGTTTTTCCACAGGTGTAGAGTCCTTTGAAAACTTTCTTTTTCACTATACCTACTTTAAATGAAAGCTAGGTTGTGACACTAGCAAAACTGTTAGCAATACCAATTCTATGTCAATTTTATAATATTGTTTGGATTATATACAAACTCTTCAATTATTGTTTTTTTAAAAAACATTTATCATGAAAGGGCCCAATTCAGTAAAATTGAGCTACACATATGTCCCAAAATTATTTGATAAAGTAATCTTATTATATTCAGCATGTAGAAATGTTTTAATAAATTGGCAAAAAGCTTATATAACAGTTACACAGGTCATATATCAAACCAGTAAACAGATCTGTGATTAATGCATTAAGGTAATACTTAGAAGAAATTAAACACAGAACTGCCTTTTAATTTTAAATTTGACTCACGATTGTAATTACAATAATTATATAGGATGGAAAAATTATACTTTTTTCCCATTTTGTTTTACCTATATCATTAATCTGTATCTTTTTCTGTAGGCAAACAGGAATATTGTTATTAAAAAGAGTACTCCTCAAGAGACTTTTGGCATTTCATTCCCTAGCTCGTTTAAAAAATTTAGTCACTAAAGCAGTTTGTGTGTCCACCACAGTCAAACCCTATTCATGATGGACCAATTCAATACAGAATTTGAGAAAATATTTTAGGTCAAATTAAAAATTCCTAAGAGGAATCTAGGCCATTACAGCAGCAAAAGATAATGCAAGAGAGAGATATTGCAAAACGAAGCAAATTGCACAGCGCTGCCCTTGTAATAAAGAGAAAAAGGCTTGCTTCATTATCAGTAGCCTTCAAAAAGGCTTGTTTAACAGCCTAAAGGTCTGTCACTGTGTTGCTAATAATCTCAGAGCAAAATTATTCACAATAACAAGCTCTTCTCAACATCAAGCTGTTCACAGATTTAGACGCAACAACTACTCAGGATATATCTTCTAGGCTTACACTAAAACTTTCAACTTCACCTGAGGAGGATGGTAAAAGGCAAGGGGATGCCATACAACAATCAGGACCAAGAATCTTAATAATCTAAGAGCAAAAACACATCACTGCTATCATCAGACACTGGAGTCACTCAATTTAAAAGGTTAAAACTATAGTTTGCCTTAGCAAGAAGAACCCTGCCTCACTCATAGGCCAGTTAAGTCACGGTGTTAGAGGACAAAATGAGTCTGAACTTCTTGGTAGGTCCGGGGCATTTGGCAGCACTGAGTTTCATTCACATTTAATCGGCTCTCAGACTGTAGCACCTCTTTGATATCACACAGTGGGTGCAGTCAGAAGAAAGCCGTGACTTCAGGCTCTGCTGCTACACTGCACATCTATCCTTTGATTAATGAGAGGGCACCATTTAATCACTGCTGTCTCCTCAGGAAATTTCAAAAGGCCAATTTTTAGACTCAGCTGAGGGACTCCTGTCTGTGGAGGGGCATTGTCTTCCATTATCTACTTTGGATCTTTTCCAAAAAATAAAACATTTCTTAGCAAATTTTGATAAGTGGGTACTGAATGTAGGGCTTTTTTCTTTGAAACTTCAGAATGGTTCTCCATTGTTCCAAGCTAGGAATGGACTAAATGCACTAGTTCTTATATAGCGCTTTTCTACTCTATCTGAGCAGTCAAAGCGCTTATACAACACGTTTACATTCACCCATTCATACAAGCTAAGTGCTTTTTATTGTATAACATTCACACACATTCATACTCCTTGCGTCGGAGAGCAACTTGGGGTTCAGTATCTTGCCCAAGGATACTTTGGCCTTCCAATTAGTAGGTGGCCTGCTCTACCTCCTAAGCTACAGCTAAGTAATGGATATTAAGATGATTTAATTGATATCAGTGACACTATCCATTCATTATTGGTTACTTTAAAGATTCCTGAAATCAACTAATAATCTGCACTGTGAAGCAGATTGTGGTCAGCTGCCCTGCACTGATGCAGCTCTAAAGTTTACTACTCTTAGTCGATTTCTCTACCTGCATTCTTTAACATATAAGTGGATGTTAAATGAGTTACCACAGCTACTTTCCAGCTAATAGAACTCTAGAATAAAGGTGGAATTTGGCAAGTGATACTAAAGATGATCACCATCTTGAATTCAAATTTTTGACCTAGCTGAAGAATGACCATTAATAGCAGAACCTGCCCTGTACCCATCCAACAAAGTCCATTAGTGTAAACGTTTGCACAACGTAACGTGCACCAGCTTATTATCTGCATATATCATGTGTGTGATGAAATGCTTTCCTTTTCTATGTTGTACGAGTGCTTTCACACACATTACATGAATGAAATGCAGAAAACAAGGAAATGTTTTACTAAAACGTCATGCAAAAACGCAACTTATTTCAATTTAAAGGTCTTTTTTACTTCAGTCTCACCAGTGGAGGGTGAGTCAATAATCTTGTTTTTCATGAACAGAACTTCATCGACATTACGTTTTATTATTTCACAGCCTGATTTCCAGTGTAAAAATGCTTCATACAATCTCAGTACCACCATCAGATCACATTATGTTAGAAATAGATTCTTCACTCGTTTCTACGTCTTCTGTCAAAGGCTCAGTAGTCCATCAGTGTGTACTGTGACAGCACTATATGGGCCATATATACAGATATGGTGGGACATGATCTAATCTGGCCACAGCGGTAAACAGGGGTTCAAAAAACACCCAACACAGAGGCTCCCTGAAGACGAAACACATTTCAAATTTCACACTTGCAGTCTGACAACCTGAATGGAAAGCTTTACAACCCATTTGCCTCATCCATCACCTCCATTGTAGTGATGTTATAATAACATGCTCGCTCAAGCTGACAAGTTCCACACTTTCATTTTCACTCAGAAATAAATACTCTCCAGAGATACGTGGAGCAGGAAAACGGAGAGGTGGGCCATCGGAATGAATGTGTATCACCTACAGAGACGGAAATTAAAAGTGAGGCGTACTGAAAACAGCGCACGAGTCTGCGAAGTGAAGGGGTCTAATTGCCGTAAAAGTTATAATGGACAAAGATGTGATGTAGTAAGTTCAGTGGATGATGTTGAAATGGAAAAGGTAATAGTGAGAGATTGAAAGACAGTAATTAATGGAGGTGTTAGAAATGTTTAAAAAAAGAAACTTGCCAGACACATCAAAGTATAGTAAGCCCCTGACATCTGACATCGGTAATGTTGATGACTACACTCATTCCAGTCCCATTCACACCATTAGCACTTTACTTAAATGGCATTTCAATTACCTGCCTAGCAGAGCTTACCTACATTTATTTTATTCAAAATGATAAAGGGTGTGGACGCTAATGGCTTGCTAATGGCTTTCTTCCAACACAACAGGCACAGGTGAAGGAATAAAATGTGGTCTTTGGTCCTTAGTCCATAAATTCCCTTAGATAAACACAAACTTGTCACATTTTCGTCTTTTCCTCAGTAATAGTTGTCTCCACATCCAGGAATGCCTCACAAAGACACAAAAACTGCTAATAGCTAGTTAAGCATAACTTCAGTAGGAAGTATCTGACAAAATATAAAACAAATACAGACTACAAATAGGAGTAATGGTAAATGAGATGCCCTGATTGAAATTTTTTTATATTCCTGACAGATTAAGGATGGGTGAAATGGCCTCAGAATTCTATCACAATATATATCCCACATATACAATATATAAAGACAATATTTTTGACGATATAGAAAATAACAGGATGCACACAGCTTGCAGGACACACCATTCTTAAATAAATGGAGTCAAATATAAGCACAAAAACAGCCTAGGAACTGTTTCCCTAGAAACCTTAACTATAAAATAACTGCTTAACAGTTATTTTATACTTTAACAATAACTAAAAAAAAAAAACTTAACCAAGTGACTCTTCAGGACCCTACACAGTGTTGTCACATAATCAAACCTAAAAATATTTTCCAACTGGGATGTTGGATCTTGTGTTGAGCTTTTTAAATGACTTGCCTCAAGTTATAGCTGCAATTTTATTTGGTTGTCGACGTTCTTATAAAATAGGTGTTCACCTGCTTTCTTTTCTTCAATTTTCACACCAATGCCAGTGTGTGCTGATAAAAAGCAGAAGGAACAAATCTCATGGAAAAAAAAAAAATCTCACAGATTTACTTTAAAATGGAAGGATGGAAATCACAGGAAGCAAGTCTGCTGAAAAGGGTTATTTTGAGGTAAGGAAAGAGTCATTTCAGGTGTAATTATTACGTGGCAGAGTGTGAAAAATTGTCCGAATATGGTCTTTGGTCTGCTCAGGTAATATCAGAACAAGAATAAAGATGGGGCTTATGAGAGAAAAAACATACCCAACTGATTTTGTTGACTCTCAGTGTTCACTGGATAACATTCAATGGTATTAATCTTGGTAGTAAAAATGCAGCTGTAATTGGGAGTAAATCCCAGAGCTGTGTGTCACTTGGCACCAAGACTTCCACTCACTAATCCTTAACTGGAAACCTGTATTTATTGTTTGGCTACAGTTCCACTTCCTAATAGACTGAGAAGAGTAATAATGGGAAACTACTTTTGATACAGCAAAGGAGGCAAAGCTGACGTATAAATCGAAAGAATTATCTGAGTGATCAGTGGTCCCTGCTGTAGAGTTAAAATATTATTAAGATATTATTAGCAGTGTTTGGGCCAGGATTGTCTGAAATGAGGCAAATGGGGGCCACTTCCATCCAAAGGGGACAATAAGCAGCCATGTAAAAACAACCAGATGATAGCTACCAAATACTGAGCTTATAACTATTTTTTTTTCTACAAAATAATAAAAGTGTGGATTGTTTGGAATGCAGTTACAATCACATTATGTGTTCCTAATGCAAGCCAGTGCTAGCGGCCTTCATACTGCTAGGAAAGTGACTGTTTACAGTTAGAGCATCAAGTCAACCCTAAAAGTGTCTGATCAGCCCACTTAAAGCTGCAGGGCTTTCTGAAGTCTCCTGTAACATGTTTTACTCTAACAAAGAAAAATCTTTTATGTTGACAGAGAAGGAGTTCACTGTGTCTCCTGGATGTTTACTGTAGAAAAGAAGCAGAGAGAAAATGTGTCAAACAGCTTACAGGATTGCAGCTGTCATAGATAATGAGTTTGTCCTATAATCAGAGTTACTGTATATCTGAACCAGTACAGTAATATACACGGACACACACACAACAGTAATGGTACATGACATATTTATATATATATATATACATATATATATATATATATATATATATATATATATATATATATATATATATATGCTGTAAGATTTAAGTTCATCCACCTTTCCCGCCACCCTCCAACCATCATGTTACATCTTAACTCTGTTGCACTAAGTGTCTCTGCTCATCAAAAATCATTTACATCAATCCTGGCAGCTAATGACGCCAACATATCCACAGGAGGGCTGAAATGCCCGCCCACTGGATCTTTTTCCTCTTCTTCCAAGGATTTCTTACTCTTGCATTAAAGCCATTTCATGTTGTGACAGAAAGTTAAGACAGCCAGGGGTTCGGGTGATTTTGACTTAACGAGATGAGTAAATTCTTCCTTTTGCTTTGTAGGTAGTTAAAGGAGACAGTAACAGAACTGTTCAAACACATTCCCAACAAGCCTGTGGAACACTGTTTTTATACCTCAAAGAAAGGCAAGACCTTATACTAACTTTGTATGTGAAGAAATATTAAGTGTAAACATAATTTTTTGGGTGCGTTTTGGGGTAAACGTCAAGACTTTGATGTTTGGCAGAAGTTGACAGATATCTGAAAGCTGATATTTTCAGTGTGCAATGGCCCGAGACATTCCCCCTTTTTTTCAATATCTCCACCTTGGCATAGTTATCGCCCATTAGCCATTTTACGCAACATTTGAGAAAACCTAGTGGGGTGCTTTATCTGCTTCACTCTAAGTGGAAAACTAGATAGCCTACTTCCTGACGTGAGCAATCATTCTCAGCTGCCAAAACGAGTTAGGCTTAGAAGTAGAAGTTAAAAGCCTATTTATTTGTCTTAAAGACAATGATATATACAGCTTGGGTTAGCATTAACCAAACCATCTGTAAAAAAGAATTGTGGTGGAAAAGTTTAAATTACAAGCCTGGAAACATAAAAGTTGTGGTAGATATTAACTTCAACTCTTAAAGTGCATTTCAACAAGACAACTCCCTGACGGAAGCTGAAAACAGATGGTGTTGAGAAAACTGAAAACACAATCTGTTCACTTTTAAATTCTGGGTCAGTTACAGGTGAATTCAGCAACCGTGACACCGTGTTTGTTCTCCAACTCTAACAATGATTTTCACAAAATATTTGCTATTGCTCAGATTCATGCTCTCGACTGGCCCTGTTCTCCCTGGATTACCAGTGTATTAAGCTCAGCTGCACACCTGGTTTGAGCTGTCCCCTCCGCTGGGTCTAAGCATTGTTTTTTTTTTTTTTTAAGCTAATGTGTGTTATTAGCCAATTGTTGCTGTTAGTGGTTTTACATAAAAAAAAGAATTCAGAAAGCTTGAAAATCCATAAAGATTAACAAGCAAATAAAGAACCAGCCAAATGTTACAATTTAACAGTTTGACCTGTTCAGCTGATATCCATTAGTTGCAGTTTATGGTAGACTTATCATTCTTTGACATATGTGAATGATATTAACTGATTTAATGGTCTCTTGCTGGTTCAGGCTGTAAAGCAGGACCTGAGTTCCCTGATGTCTCCACTGTGAGTGCAGAGATGCATCAAGGACAACACAGCTCTGCGTTTCCATCTGTGCCTCACATCTCTTATAGTGGACTGACAGCACAACATTAAATTCTATATACACATCATATATACCCCCATACCCCACCGGGGATGTGGTAAAGCTGGTCACAAAAAACAATGATTGTGCTTCTGAAAGTTAATTATCTACACCGCTACTAAATCCTGCATACGCCTCACTGGTACCCCACTGGTCTATTGCTCAGTCTACATTATTGCCTTTTCTTTATCCAAAGCCCTATTTCACTTTTGCTGCAATTTGCATGAATCAGTTAGACAATAAACTGTATTGTTATGTAATGTGTGCACAGTCAACAAAGCAGAATCCAAACTGATCTACTGCATGTGCCACATTGCTTGATGCCATGAATGTGCACCGAGTCACAGCTGATTCACCAAAATAAAGCACTTTAAATCAGCAAGCAAACAAACAAACAAACAAACAAGGGAGTGGAATCAGCCCAATGGAGATTCTTACAAGCTGTTCATCTTTTAGTGTATTTTGAAAAGAATGAGCCTCTAAGTGGAATGATTTGTGGAACTAGACAGCTAAGCTGAATAAATTTACAGATTTTTTTTGCAGTGATTTTGTCAGCTTTGGATCTCAGAACAAAGAGTGCTGCTTTATTTCTTTAAAAGAAATGTTGCTACCTTTTACTTTACATTGTAGGTGCAAATTCTTTCCCGCTTTACTGACTGGATTTCTAGTGGGGGGTTAAAAAAAAACAAAAAACAAACAAAAGAAAGACAGACAGACAAAAAAACAAAAAAAATCAGATAAAAGCAGAATATTATTGTTTACCTGCAGCTGTCTAAATTTGGTGAACAGAAAGCTTGAAAAGAACAGTAATAGAAGCAGCGTTTTCACTTTAGACAGAAACAAGAAAGGCAGACGCAGATCCTGAATGATGGCAAGAACAAAACAGACATTCACATCACCACAGTATCTTAGCAACAGATGTATGCCTGTTTTGTACCAAATACAAGGAAGCGGAAGAGCCAGGATGGGGACTGACAGAATGGCAGCTATTAAGCCATCTCCCGGAAGACCAGAGGTCACACTCAGCTATATGAATTCTTCTAGAAATGTTAAACTGTCTCTAATGGCCTACTGGGCAACAATAAAGTCAAATGCTTTTCTGTGTCAGACAGGAAAATTACATTAATACAGTCTGGCAGACAGTCGAAGGTAAATGGCTCAGCTTCCATCTTTGACATTTAATAAATGGTGTTACGCAAACTGTTTTATTTTAGAATCCATTACCAGAGATATATTTGTTTGGAATCCCACTAAACATGCAAATAAATAGCTGTTAACAGAATGATGCTGCATATGTAGTTTCACATTTTAATATTATTCTGTTGGATTTATAGAGGCAAATAATGTTACAAACTGGGGGTCCAGGTTTTGAAATAAGTACCAATTTTGGAGGCATGAAAAATGCTAGTGAGCATAATAATTAATATAATAATAATAGTTTGATCCCATTTTTTTAAACATTCTGTTTGCTAACCTTGTATAATTATTTGGGCTGTTGAAATTAATATAATCCCATAGTAATGCCGTAAAACAAATGTTTTGTTACAAAAAGTGAAGTTAAACTGAGCACGCTTGCCTTTTAGTATTACATTAGAACTCTGAGCAAGACAAAACAACACACACCTGTCAGTTAATGTGGCCATGCCTTGATTATGGACAACTTTAAGCCTTAAAATAATGTACACAGGTGAGTTATAAAAAGTATTAGCCCTGCGGCAGGCTAGCAGCCTGTACAGGATGTACCCTGCCTCTCGCCCTATGACAGCTGGGACAGGCTCCAGTTCAAAGTTGTTCTACACTCTTTTTGATCAGTGAATGACAGTTTATTTTCTTTCTCATAAAAATGAACAGATTGAAATGTTTTAAATATAAAAATGAATACTAAAGCAAAGGATAACTTGTGAAATATCAGAGCAAAATGGAGAGAGATGATGGTCAGTCAAGCGAAATGCACAGAAAAGAATTCAGCACTGGCTCCTGAGTGCAATTTTAACCTCATACAGTACACCCTGTGAGCTGAATATTCTTTACAAACAGAAACAGTTGTCAGAGAATCACAGTGGTGAGTACAGGGTGATATTATTAGACTGTCACTGGTGTCTTTTCATGGAGGCAACCAAACACCTACCAGCCAATTTCAGTCCACACAGCTTTCAGAATCAAATTTACACCCCTTCCCCTTGTGTGTCAGGCTGTTTAATCATGTGCTGCTCCTCTGCACCACCGCACACACTGGAGGTGGACTTGCAAAGGTTTCCAACAACCAGTAAACAACAGTGTGGACAGTGCATTTCAGGCTTCACTCATTAGCTGCAACCAAAGTTGTCAGACCAGGTGACAGATGGACTGACACGTCTGGGCAGCCATGGATACTGAGCCACAGCCAGAACCATTCAGAGAGAGAAAAAGAAGAGGCTTCTGGGTAAATGCAGTATAGAAAAATGCTCAATTTTAAACTCTGACAGAGCACTGGGGCTAAACAGTGAATTAAAGGGAGGAAACCCAAGTCTTGAGAAACAGGTGGAATGGTCAAATATTAGCGCTGTTATCTAAGGCGTTCAAGACTGAAGGCTGAGGAGTTTGTTTCTCTTTCTACCTGAAGTTTAAGCTTAAGAGAGCTTTCATTTATAGCATACAACAGAACACACTGCATCATACTTAGGCAAAAAGTATATAGACTGTTACTACATATTTAATACCTTTACACAGGAGATAGATGCAGTAGGTACTAGAGATGTTCAACAATGACAACATCATGTGGAGTGGCAGGGATAAAGCAAAAATAACAGGTCCACTAAGACTATTAAGTAAAAAAAAAAAAAAAAAAAAAGGAACCCCACACCCCGAGTTGTATACAACAATATGTTGTGTTTGAGTCAAAAGAGCAAAATGACAAAAGACCCAAAATCAGTATGCAGACAATAAAGAACATTTGAAATAATAGGACGACGAACCTCAAGTCTATCAATCAGACCACGGCCAACACCTGAATTTGTACACAGAATTCAGAGTGAGGATATTTCAGCCCTCAACGCTTTATCAGAAAGTTCCCATCTACAAATTGTGCCATTTATATTTTTCCTCTGCGTCTATTCCAACAAACGTTCAAAACAACATATTTACAAATGCTACCTTATTCAGGCTAACATAGCAATGGCTCACCATGACGGAAGTGACGGTGAAGACTTTAGTAAGCTATTGTTAGATTTGGCAGGGCTTTCAAACTATGCCGACGCCAGGCGCATTTTCCACCTACTCCACCACTCTGCGCCGTCTACTTTTTAATTGTCCTAAAAAATAATAATAATAATTTTGCGCCGTCCGCCGTCTCCATTTCCAGCGCCATGTGGATGCAGGTCGCAATATTTACATTCTTTCAATCTGAGCCATTTGATTGGTTCACGACTGCCATGTGACTATTCATATCGTTTCCTGCCTTCATGGCTTCTCGAGCATGTAAGAGAAATAAGAGAAAACAGCAGCCGTCACAAGTGGCCGTCAGGCATGGGGACCAGATGAAGAAATGGTTCAAGCCCACGTCCGAGGTTGAAAGTAAGTAATCTAGGTATCCATGAACTATGTCAAGAATAGAGTTCTAATGGTCAGATGAGAGAGAGGTCGCCGGCCTCGTGGAATGATCGTCTACATGATCTGATGATGAATTTCATAGCCGACTGTGCTGTTCGTTCAGGGGCAAGTTTGACGATAAAATAATATGCACTAGCATAGCTTCTGTACTTTTTAATATTAACTTTCAAAATTATTTAAAATTAAACCATAACATTGTTGAGATGCATTGCATATAAGCAGTGTTGTCAGTCACTCTAATCTGACTACTTTTTTGCAGTCCAGTAATCAGATTAAAGTTATTTATCCAGGTGACTGTGCATTAATTTTTGTAATTTTTCTCAGTAAAAAAATATATTTTTGCTTTCTTCTTGCATCTTGGGGAGTGACGTCTGGCCGATGTGACAGTTGCGTCCCATTTTCATCATGAGGACAATAACAGCACACAGACACACAAACATAAACAATGGAGGGAGGAGAGAGATGCGCGTTTTCTAGCTGAAATACAGGCACTATTGTGAGTCTGTGTCAGCTAAAGATGACAATATCAAGGTTAGTTGTGCACTCTGTGCTGGCGACAAAGTGCTATCTAGCTTCAAAAACACTACGTCAGATTTGAAGAAACATCTGGAGTCACGGCGCAGTCACCCTTACAGAGCGAGTCCCACCAGGTGGTGAAGCAGAGCTGCAGCTAATGCAGGAGGCCCCCCAGCACCCAAACAACAAAAGCTGGACTTCAGTACAAACCAGTAAGAAGAGAGCTGAAGAAGCTGGTCGGACAGTATGTAGTAGAGGAAATGCTGCCCTTAAACACGTCTGACTCGCCCTCGTTTCGTGGTTGTCATTTTTATGTTGAGGCAGCAGGTGCTGCCGGTGTTGTGCCAAAAAGTGATCGTCTGCCAATTTTTTGGTATTTGCCAAAAAATGATTGCCTGTATTTAAATGACATGTTGACTTATAATCTGTGAAACGTGTCAAACATCTCTCTCATGAATGATATCAGGTCATTGTGAGTGAGAAACAGCATTTCTGTCACAGGGTAGAAGCTGCACTCAGTTTTTGGAAAAGTGACTTTTATATTCTTTTTTTTAGGTAAAAACTGTCATTGACATTAAAAATGTATTTTTAAACAGAAATATGGCTCAGAAGGCTTCAGAAATCACAACAAATATAACATCAAAGTTCTATAAAGATATTTGAAGTGGTCAAAAAGCACTGGATTGATTATAATGCAGGTACAATAACACAGACTCATAAAGAGTCTTTAAAAACAGGTTATTTCTTCATGTTATATATAAGCCCTTCATAAATCATGCTGACTGCACTCTGTTTACCAATATAAGCAAAGACATTACACATAAAAGCACACAGAAACACCGGGATCACTTTATGGCAGACAATCACTGGCAGCTGTTAAAAGCAACTAATAAAGTAACTTGTAATCTAACTTAGTTACTTCTAAAATTAAGTAATCAGTAAAGTAACTAAGTTACTTTTTAAAGGAGTAATCAGTAATCGGATTAATTTTTCAAGGTAACTATACCATCACAGCATATAAGTAATGGTTTGTGAACACATCGGCCGTGGCATTTCTTCCTTTCATAGTAGAAGTTGTTTATTTATAGTAACTTTGATATACTTATGGGAGTACTGAATGAAAGTCTTTAAAAAGTAGTAAAATTTAGAGGATAGTACTCAGTGAAAGTGAAACAAATGGGAAAAGTTAAGAATCAATTTCAGGACAGAAAAATCCAATGTCCTAGGCGAAAGTGAACCCAGGGGAACCATGTATGATTATCTATAGCTTCCTTACCTTCCTTAACTTCCTAACCCTAACCCCTAACCCTAACGCCCACGGAGGACAGCAAAGGACTCAGTCATAAGGTGCCTGCTATTTTGGCATGCCCCCCTGTTACTCCAAAACAACTTAAAAGCCCTGTTTGGTCTATCAATATATAACTTTGAGTTTATTTTAAAATACATTCATTTGATAAACATTTTTTAATGTAAAACTAGGCATGTAGAAAAAAATTCAGCATCAAAAATGCCAGATATATGTTTTTTTGGATAAGTTACAGCTAGTTGGCTAACCACATTTATTAGCTGGCTGGCTAATCACCTATCTGATATTATACACTATCTAGTATTATGGATGAAATTAACTTAGGCAAATAATTTCATAAATAAACATATATGATTTTGCTACCGATCAGCTAGCTATACCTTAGCTACATTGAATAAATTTAGCAGATGCTATTTTGTAATGTTACCTGATAAAGTAATTTGAAAATGGCCAGCTAGGTTACCAGCTTAGCCCCAGGTGTTTGAATCAATTAGTCAACCTTATTCATTCAAGTATTTTTTTCTACAAACATTAGCTTACAATTCCATGCTGGCAGATACACTTGTATTAGCTAATTATAAAAAAAAAAATCCAGCTTTGGGTGGAATTCGCAGTTTGATATTCCTTTCTGTAATCCCAACACAATGTGAAAACACAGATTCGGCATATTATAACATTCAAGAATATCTGTATTATTGACAAAAAAGTTTCAATCTATTTTTTTCTTGTCTGGATCCAGATTATCTGCATCTAGTTCATACTTGCTATTTTCAGACTTAAAGAGGTACTTGATAAAATATCTGTCAAAAAAATTACTTTCAAAAATCATGCTCCTGTAAAACACATTTTAATGAGAAATTTCAGCTAATAATCCACACTCAGAATATACCAAAGACAACAAAATACTTTGTCCTGTGAGACTGAACGCTGGCAGTCTGACCACTCGGCGTGTTCTTCAGCAATAAGAGACTCTCATATGTTCAGAACTCTTCAAGCGCCTGCTGTCTGTTTGGAATTAGTCTCCATGGCAACGGACCAGACCGTCTGGCTTCAGCAAAGTAGTGCTGATGAAGTGGTGTATTATGGTAACTGTTATCAGAGAAATAAGACCCTGAAAATATACAGTACATTTTGCAGGGGCCCTCAATGGACGTCCTAAACTATAATTTAAGCTCCGCATACTTCTCACCCAGAGGTGTTTATGCAAGATGAGGAAGACCGACAGTGAACATCGAGGACAGTAATAGTAAATATTTGGCATAAACACAGTCAGAGATTTAGGATAGATTTATGACTTCCCTTTATCCCATGACTGTTGTATTTGCATAAGATACAAAGTTCTCTGCCTCACCTTGTGACACTTTGATTGGCCACACTGGATGGAGTCTGAAGCCTCTCCTCGATGCTCATCGCCTGAGGACCGAGTCTCCTTCCTGCTGTCTGTCCAGCTCCTGCCTGCTGGTGCAGTTGCCGCTTCTCCTCTTCATCCTCCATCTCCTCGTTACCTGGCTTTTCCTTCCCTCGGCCCTCGCTCTCGTTGTCACTCTCCTCGCCTAAGATGTCGTCCACCTATTAATTATTTTTTTTGTTAAAAGGAGCTTTGTGAGGACATTTTAATCTTCTGTAACACCAGCATGAATACACACTGTACATACCACAAATACCTTTTCATTTTTGCTTTTTAGCCTACTCTCAAGTGCAAATTGGATTAGTTAATTCCTCCACTTCCTTCACTGAATACAAATTAAATCAACATGTCTTTATTTATATAAGAAACATCTAATAAATAATACACAGAGCTCCCCAGAATTCTGGGAACCTTTAGTGAAAATAGACAAAAAAAAAAAACGGCTGTGAGACAATGTCCATTTATCCACTCAGCCTTTCATTCAAAATACATTAAACAAATTCTGATATGAAATACAGGACACCTCGAATTCTACACAACCCCCCCCCCACGGAAAATTTGTAGGAGGAACAAAAGAAGAGATCCCACGAATGCCAACCTCTACATCTGAAGAGACAAAGAATTTGCTCGAAGGAATAGTCAATATCTCAAGATATCGTGCATTATTGGGGAGCACTAGCAATAAGGATGCTAAACAAAATATCTAACAAAAAAAGGTACCACCACCTGCTTAAACTTTCTTTTATGAGGGGCAGCCAATCAGAAAAAAGTTGGCTTAAGGGGGGGGGGGGCTACACTGGCTTTTTTAGGAAGCGAAAGAACTAAGGGACTGCACCCAGGCCATATAAGATAAATAAAATATATGATAATTTATTATTAACTGTGAATCCCTGAAAAGTAAAATATGGAATAGAAAACAAGCCTGACAGCTGTCCTTTTAAAGGTGCCTAACAAGGTAAAGATTCACATATTTCAACGTTATCCATTAAATGTCAGATGATGAAAAGCTCTATTAAAGGAGTAATTCCTGCTTTAAGTATCATCAAGAAGAACCACATGCATTATTCCATTCAGCTGATCCACAACAGACTCTAATTATACATCTAATTATATCTGGAAAGCACTTTTCCTTTTACAAATAATTGGGTAGTGTGCTGTACTGTAATCTTGGATGGTGATTAAAATTAGGGCCAAATTTAAAGAGGTTGGAATGAGATCTTTGAAGCAGGTACTACTGCATTAGTTTAAAGGGGGAAAAAAACGAATACAACGCAAAGCTTCATAAGATTTAAAATATAAAAGACAGGGGAGTTATGAATTTAGCAAAAAGCGGATGAATGACAGACGGCTCGGTATCAGATCAGCTCCGCTGACTGTCATCAAAGTGGAGCTAAAAATCACTAACGGGGAAATATTCAAATATACTGAAGATTTGAATTCATAAAAAATTGCAGGACTGTAGGTAACTTTTGTTCCATAAATCAGGTGGACATATATTGTAACAGCAATAAACATACTGTTAGAAGTCAGTAAGGTAGCATTTAACACTTACATGTTGGATAATTATATTGAAAATTGATGGTTTTCAGCCACTCTGCACAGACTGAATAACTGAAGCGAGGTAATGAACTCATAACATCAGATTCATACCATGAGGAAACACAACTTAGTCCAATGGAAAAATCTTGTCAAATATTGGATGAAAAACTGCCAGCTCATCAATCCTTTACTGTATTAGCTGGTCGTTAATAATGGCAACAGACTAGCCAACTGGCTGCTGTCATAGCAATTGGAATGACTACAGCGTCCAGCCTTTGACACATTACATGCATCAAGCTGGGGGCAAGTGGGATTAATGAAGAGGGACCTTTTCTAGGGCTAACGTCAAGATCAGGCCATGCTTGCTTTAAAGCACTGTTGTTGCACACTACGGTAAGCTTGATGTAAAAATGGAGGACAAAAAAAAAGAACACACCAAACGAAATGTGAGGTCAGGCTGTTCCTCTTGCTCCATTTGCAGAATCTAATTTGACTCAGATTTAACGCCACAGGCCACCAATAAAAAACAGGATCAGACAAATAAAACACAAAAAGGGGTTTTGTTTGTTCCATGTCTGCCAGGAAGACACAAATGAATATTTATCCCCAATTCCCCCTAAAATATTCTCTTCTTCTTCAATTATGGCCACGACTATCTCCAGTGAAAGCCAGCACTAACAACTGTTTAGCCTCTGCCTCTGTGGCAGCTGTTAAGGATTTAAATGAGGTCCATTTTTCGGTCAGTGCAATCAAAATACGAAGAACAGAGAGAGTAATTAGTTAGAGACAGATACAGGCTGTTTTTCAGAAAAACAGGAACAGTGACTTGAAAAGATGGTTGTAAAAACTGGCTTAGGAAAGCTATTTCATTTAAATAAAGTGTTTACAGTTATGATAAATGACATTTGAGCCAATAAATTTTGGGTTCTGACACTGCAGCTACTATAATTAAAATTGATGCAAGCAAGCACTGGAAATATCACTTGGACTTTAAGATAATATAATAAGATAAGACAATCCCTTACTTGTCCCACATTGTGGGACATTTACAAATTTAACATGGTTCTAAGGTGGTCCCTAGAACAGCTTTGCAGATCTTTGTTTACATTTTGTAGCTGTTTACTGTCACCAGGGGGCAGTGTCAAACAACCAGTCTGTGGGTTATGTCTGCTTGCGCTGTCGGTCCTTCACGGCTGTGGAGAACAGTCAAGTTATACTATACAAAGTGATGAAGTGAAACTGAGTTTAAAACCAACGAAAAGAATCCGCCGCAGCCATCTGTGCATCTTGTGCTGTATTTTTTTTTATCTTTGTTGCTTTTGTTGAACTTCTCCCATTTGTGGTAAACTTTGCTGTTGCTCCCTTCCCTTCCACTTTTCAACCAATCAGCATTTGATCATTGCATAAAGCCATTCACACCAAGCTACATGCTGCTGAGTTTTTGGAGGGCTGCATGAGAGCATGTTTGCATAGGTTTTAAACCCCTCTCTGTAGGCTCTGTGCAGGCAAATACCTGAGAAAATGGCCATAACGGTACCATAAATTAAGTATTAGATGTCCAATGGTCCCACAACAGAAAGTGAAATATGCACCAATGTTGTCTTAACTGGCAGCTCTAAACATGATTTCTCCCTTCTTCCTGATAACGGCACAGAAGTTCAAATAACATAAGATGACTCAGATTTGGTGCTAACTAGCAAACTTTCTCTTTCCAAAGACTGCTTTCTAACTGAGAGCCAGCTATCCTAGCTTGCTACGTCCACTTTCTGAGTGGAGTGCCAACTTGCACACAATAGTTACCCCAAAATGTTCAGCAACATGATCGGTAAGACCTCTTGTAATTATAACACATCACCATGGAGTTGCTAAAAGCAGGGGCCTATGACGCTTTTTATTAATAATATTAGTTGTGACGGTGTGTTGTGCTGTCAGTGGTACCCCTCAGCCTCTGGCTCTCAAATGTTGCCAGATTATGGTACATGAAACCACTCCAAAGTAAAAACACACTTAAGTTTACAAACTGTTCATACCGACATCTAAAATAGGGTTGAGTGATCTTACTAGTTCAACCATCCCATCATTACCCTATAAGATTACCAGTAGCTTGGGCCACGGTTTTTTGCTTGGTTCTGTATACCTTGGTTCTTGTATTTTGTCAACACTCCACAAGTATCACACATTAGCAACAGATAATCCACCATTTACAGTGTTTAAAATATCTGTTATTCTCAAGGACATGTCATGTAGCCATGCAAAAACTGAACGAATGAGGCAGTGTGGCATTAGGCACATCACTGTGACAGTCTTGGGTTGTAGTGAGGTGAGATTTTTGTACAGTAAAAGTGGAGACATCACTGATTTCAAAATGCTTAAGCAGCACATGTTGCACAGTGCTTACACACCATTGCAGTTTTATCCACCAGTTTCTTACTGCCTTCATCATAGGTGGCACTAAATCCAAAATGGTCCCACATAGCAGACCGAAACGATGCTGTTACTGACGCATCCTCTAACTGTGGGCCTCCTTTGTCTTTACCACTTGCCATTTCCATGGCCTGGCTGCTGCACTACACACTTTACCCTTCTGCCCCCTCATTTGGGTTACTGGTGCAAGGCTTATTTGCAGATGACCTCAAATGAATGACACACAGGTCCTAAACTGAACAGGATGGATTTTTTTCATGAACTGTTCCATCCCTTATATATATATATATATATATATATATATATATATATATATATATATATATATATATATATACACACACACACACACACACACACACACACACACACACACACACACACACACATATATATATATTATGCATATATATGCATCAGAGCAGTTTCTGTCTGCTGCTCACGAATAGAATGGAGCCACTGTACAGAAAGCACCATCTGTTTCTGATAACTTCCTTTCAAAAACCAATGTATTTTTTTCTTTTTATTCTGTCAGGTAGGGTTCTTACAACCTTGGTAGAAACGGAAGAATCAACAATCCCCACAAACAGCGAGGTAAACTTCCCACAGATTTTTTTTTTTTTTTTACCTGGATATAATCCAAGGCCAAGCAAAGAGCCCACCGTGAAACTTTTCAAACGCCCCCTCAAAGCTTGTTTAGAGGCAGGATTTTGGTCTCATCACTGCAAGCTTGAAGTAGTGAGTGAATACGTTTAGTGGAAGTGTGATTTCAGGGAACAGAATCTATTTGTGGCTAAATGTCTCAGTTGGTAAACTATTGTGTTAGGCATCATTTGTAAACACCCCAAAGTCGACTGATGATAAATCTGTTGGGAGGGAGACGGTGGAGATGTAGAGGAAAACAGACTAAAAACACAGGAACGTGTTGGTTATTGCCCAATAGTAGGATGCACACAAACAAGAGCGCATGGGGACATGAGTCTATAGAACAGAAGATGGTGAGGTTATTTAAAAAGTGACATTGCACATTTTTTAATATGTAAACTCAGGGTCATCTAAAAGAGTCAGCTTTTGTATGTAATGAATTAAGTAAGCAGAAAGAAAAATGAGGAATAAATCCAGGATATGGTGTGAAAAAGAACATTAAAGATACAAAGGATACAAAAGCATATTTAAAGGACAAAAACAACAGAACAATGGCAGCTGTTACTCAAGATTACAGCTTGTGCACATTAAGATACATAAATCATTAAGAATTAAGCAGCACTCTTCTGAAATACAGCTTTCCTGCCATAACATGTTATTTATACAACACAAATGATTAAAGTAGTTTAAAAAAAAATTTTTTTATTCCTGCTCTGAATCTGTGTAGAGTGTTCAGTGTTCTGAGCTGCATCTGCGTCACACAGCAATTACGCCACAAAAGAACTAATCAGAATCATGTTTAAGTTACTTTTACTGGAATTACAGATCAGAAGAAAAAGTCAGAACCAACTCGTCAAGAGCCCCAACAACGCTTTCTGACTGGGAGACGCTCTGGGAGAGACAGAGACAGGCATGCCTCTTGCTCACACAGATCCTAAAATCTTACTTAACTCTGAGATTCATATGCTGCAAAAAGAAGCTGGCAGTCAATTATGATTAAACAAAAGTCAGCAATTAGGAGCAGCCTTCACCGGGGGAGCGGTGAACAGATGTTGCCCAGGGGAATGAGTATTAGCTGAGCTGAGGCCAGCTCGAAGAAAATTAGCAGCCATTAAGCAGAGCTTTGATCAAGTTCCTGCTCTGACATGGTACTCTGCACAAAATAGCTTTTATACCTCTTACCATGTTGGGCTCTTACAGTCCACTGATGTTTGTCATTTTATCCAGGTTTTTCTTGCCATGTGATGGCATTTAAACAAAAGCTTTTTAATCCATCAATGACAAAGTAGTTATATGAATAACACCCCCAAATTTTAAAATCCTGACATGGATGGATGTTTGTTCATAGTCTCAATACATCATCCTCCTCTACCTATGGAGCTACCTAATGGTTTAAAAATGCAAGGTGTGTAGTGAATACAAGTTTGAGTTTGTTATTACAAATGTATTCATTTTAAAATGACAAATAGGACAAAAAGTGGGTTGATAGTGTTCAATTGATGATGAAAACAATAACCTAAACATATAAAACAAAAGGCTTAACCTTTGTGATGCAAAATGAGTAATCATGCCATTCAGATCAAAATGAGATCAAACGTTTGCCTTTTGTGAAGATTGAACTACAAGACAACTAGTATGTACGTCCTGTGTATGTTCTGGACCATCACGATTAACCTTTTCTCTTCTGTCAACACCATATTATTAACTAGCATTATTACAAAATAGATTTTTCTAGCTAAATTTTAATAAATTGAGAAGTGTGGAAAATCTATTTTTTACTATTGCACATTGACTTTTTAAGGTAGGCTAAATTACTTGCTTGCTCTTCCTGTCATATAAAGTGCAACTAGCGAGTGCTTGAATGATGCTCAGTTGAGTCAAGTGTTCAACTTTTGGGCACCTCATCCCCACCTGCTAGCTTATCCTCCTCCTTAGCCTGCTTGTAATCAATGGTGTGTTTCTGCCTCGTGGTGAAACAAGTTTGCTGTTTCTTTTCTTGCATATTTTGCAAAGTACTGTACTTTTTGGGTACTAAATCATCACTGGAGATATGTGACTTACTCTCAGACATGCCCGGGCTTGTATTGCTGTCGTGCACACTAAGGAATATCAAGGCATGATGTTGCTGTATCAATGACATCGCAAAATTGACTTTTTATATCGCGTAAAAATTCATACGGGTATCATCACAGACAACATGATATGGCACAGCCTTAGCGGGCAGATATCAGCTTACCAGCTAAAACAGAATGAAGTCATAACATTTGTCTTGATCTTTCCCATTTTATTCTTTACACTTCTACAACCTTGTTCAATCAGGTTTTACTCACCTGTCTCTCTTCCACACACACAAACGCGCACAAAAAAAATTCACAAGGGGAGATAGACTGGTATCGCTACTAAAGATGATTTGGATTTTAAGTCTGATGTGGATATTTGGTGATTTAAAAATATTGCGATATTGGTTGGGCTCTAATCACTACAAACTCCAATTTAAAGTCAAGCCAACAAACAGATATGAGCTATTTCCTTTTGTTTGATGATGGATCATTACAGCTGTTGCACACAATTTAATTAATTTTATTTAATTTAAGACAAACCTATAGTGCTACGTGAACAGGTACATTAAATTGAACTGAATCAACCCCATCCCAAAAAATTCTCTGGCCGAAGTGCAGTTGGTACATCCTTCAGAGCCTAGCTATGAAAATAACTTAATCAAAGTTTTGGTGGAGGACTGGTTCGCCTACCTTTCAAGGAAAAAGATCAGTGCCTCAGTATATTAAGGTATCTCAGAGGAGACAACAGCATGCCTGCAAGACATATTCAGCACTACAATATGTGAGGTAGGAATCCAGAGTGGGAGCTCAACATGTTTCTGTACAGCCAATCAGCAATCATTGTTCTCACCAATTTCTGTCTGTGCTGGGTTACTGTACAAGGAGCTCATGTGTTCAGAGTGAGGGCAGCTCATGAAGAACTTTTCATAGCAAAGTCCCAATGAAGAGGGATTACATAAGCTACTGTGACTTCATCTGTGAAAGGTAGTCAGAGGTGGTAATAGAGCTGGCAGCTGATTGCTGAATGGAATAAGAGTGTTGACAGCTCATTCAAAGTAGGGCAGAGGAAGATGAGGGCTTTGTATTGGGAAAGAAAGTGCTCGCTGGAGACCATCAAGAAAAGAAATGAATGGAAATGAAGACGAGAAGTTGATATGAAGATATTGTGTTCGCTAGCTATTCAAACCAAAAGAAAAAAAAAAAAAGTTAAATAAGGAAAAATGCTTTGAGACTGGTGAATCAGGAGCACAAAGACCTCCAACACTAATCTACTCATACCTGCAGCTCTTCATTAGCTCAGGGTCACAAACCCGGCATTCATTGTTCTGAGTCAAGGGCATTCCCACCTCTGCCTGCTCCTCATAAATAAAGGAAAGCTGTTCAGAAAGTGCTCAGATGTAAGAGATGCAGCAATCTTTTGAGAACGAATATTCTTAGAGGCTCTGTGAACAGGAAGACGCTGGCTTCTTTTTTACCATTATCCAGAAAAGATATGCCACACTGCAGCTGAGGTTAGTCAAGGGGGAGTTACATAAGGCTAAACTGAAAACATTTCTTCAGAGACGTCAGATTTCAGTGTTGATATCAATGATGTACTTTTTAAAACCTCAGAAGAAAAATTCCCACCAAATTGCTCATAAAGAAATAGAAACTTTTTTTTCTCTTTTTTTTTTACTTGGGCCAAAAGTGGACATCTTGGACATCAGACTGCCAAGAACTGGTGTAAATGGAAACCGGACCAGAGGGAATAATCATCCTGCTTAAGATTTAGGGCTGGAAGATGGACTGGCATGACTGGGAGTGCTAATTTGCTGATTGTGTTGGCATGATTACTGAATGCAGCTTTGATCTGATTTGACCAGTCTAATATCTTGTAACTAGATTCTTTGTAAACTATAGTTGTAAAACTACAGAAGTTTAGCATTGTCGTGTTGGAATATGCTTTAAAAAAAAAAAGTAATCTGGATGTGAGCATATGGTGTTCAAAGGCCTGTATATGCCTTTCAGTATTGCTGGTGCCTTTCCAGATGTGAAAACCACCGATTTCAAATGCGGGAATAAACTCTCATCCTATCAGAGATGTGGGTTTTTAAACTGAGCACCGATAACAAGCTGGATGATCATCCACCTTTTTAATTCAGAGGATGCAGCGTTGATATTTTTCAAATTCTGATTTGTCTGACAATCTATATTTTAGGCCACCCTGAAATAACTGAATTAAATGTGATGATTCGCTGGTCCTTTCAGTTAACTCTGATACCAAGGCAAAGTTCTCTGGGTTTTCAGATGTTGTCTGAATATGCCAACACTAATTATAATTTTCAATTATTTACTGACGTTATTGCCCAAGCAATTAAAGCAATGATCAATTATGAAAATACCTGTTAGCCAAAGACCTAATCAGCTAGCCAAGCCAAAAACCTTTTGTGTCATCATTTGTTTAATGAGAAAACTGACTGTAATAATTATGGTCGACCAAAGATAGATCAATCAGAAAGCTAAAAGTATTTCACCATGACAAGCATGGTGGCATGGTGGTTAGCACTGCTGCCTCACTCACTGCTGGGTCTGGGTTTGAATCCAGCCTGGGCCTTTCTGTGTGGAGTTTGCATGTTCTCCCCGTGCCTGCGGGGTTTTCTCTGGGTTCTCCGGCTTCCTCCCACAGTCCAAAGACATGCAGTTACTGGGGTTAGGTTAATTGATGACTCTAAATTGCCCATAGTGTGAGTGTGAATGGTTGTCTGTCTCTCTGTGTTAGACAGGCAACAGGCTGGCGACCTGTACAGGGTGTCCTATGTCAGTTGGCATAGGCTCCAGCACCCCTACAACCCTGAATAGGATAAGCGGAAGAGAATGGATGGATGGATGGATATATGAAAAAATTATTTTTGTAATAAAGTAAATAATTGCATAATTGCCAGTCCACATGATCACTCACTCCAGCTCTTATTTACTCTTTTAGGAAAGGCATCTTTGCACCAGTCAAAATTAATCCAACTGAAAGCACTCCAGGTGTTCTGGTCCCAAACTCTTTAATGCTGCGAGAACTCACATTCAACCATTCAAACCCAAAAGCCCCGACTACTCATCTGCTAATGCCAAGCCTATGTAATAATTAGGCTTCCACGTCTGAGCTTTGATCGCAGTAATCACTCTTGTAATTCTACATTCTGTAGCCTTCGTCTCTCGTTAGTGCTCGGGCCTTTGTGTTGATGTCATCTCAGAACTGACAAGTTGAAAAGTAACAGTCATCAAACTACAGCAGCCTGATCACCAAGAAGAGCTTTGAACAGGATTAAAAGTAAACTTGAGACTTTATTGCAAAGAAGAAAAAAAATAATAAACGGAGCTTTTAAATCAACAGAAACCCTATAATTAGCCAAATTAAATCGAGCAGATTGAGAGTCTTTATGTACTATATGTGGAAGCACTGTTGGGGCTGCTACACTATTCGCACTGAAACTTTAATTACAGGTCTAACCCTGCTCCCAGAGAGCAAAAAAGGCTTTCATATACCTAATTCTGCATGTCTCTTTGGCACATATTAGCTGTGGCAGGGTGCAACACATGCCAAATGACTCTGCTGGCAGGGGACTGGGCTAAAATACTCTCTCCTGGGAGACCATCCAAATGGATAAAACAGGTGTTATTACGGTTGGCTGTAGGGGCTCGGATTTTTATTTTTTTAAATGAGAAAGACAGATGCTAATGGCCTACCATGTTCTTTTGTATTCGTTCTAGCAAAAACAACAAAAAACCCCTAATGACCTCCATGTCTTTCCAAGAAATCCCAAGGATTATATCTGACTGAGATCAATACCTGCAAGTGAAAAGTGTGCGTGATGGATGCGCAACATCTCTTATGATCCCAGGCTTAATGAGCCATTTCCATGAGGGAGCATGTCACTCCAACCTGAAGCAGAGTCTAAATCCTCACCTGACTCTATAATAATCACATGCTTGTTGTTCGCTCATGCAGCCTGAACTCATCTTGATAAAATTTTTATGTTGTCTCTTAAACTCAGAGCAATGACTTCAAGCAATGCAGAGACAAGCACATTTATTATTCTTCAAGCAGTGTAATGACTTGGTTGGGAAGGAAGGAAGGACCGAAAGAAAGCGACGTTTGAATATTTTGTGGTTAATCTGAATGTAGGCATAATTACATATTAATGAATCCTTCTGACCAACTAAATACCACTAAGTCATGAATGTTTTGTTCTAGTGTTAAATAGAATTAAGCAGTTAACCATTCTGATTGAACAGGAATCTCAGTACGGATATGTGGACACTACTTGGAAAAAGACTGATGGTGAAGAGAGGACAATCTTGGATGAAGGTGTTACAATTAAGTTATAATCCTGGAGCAGATGACTCCATACAGTCTTGTTGGGCCGTAATTTTAAGGGCTCCCGAGTCTCACTCTGGGCGAAATGGAGTGGATTCAATCCTGTAAAACTCAATTAAAAGTTTCCAAAAAGAAAAAAAAAAAACTGGGGAAGAGCAGGATCCACTGCAGGCTGTTTATTAGTCATACAGGTTCAACAAAACACAAACACCAAAAAAAGTCCCTCAGGGCATATGCAGTGGAACATGCAGATAACCAAAATAAATCAAAATCACACACAAACAGACAAAGACCATGACACAGACAGTAACAAGAAAAAACAAGGATACACACAAAAAAGAAGAAAAGAAGAAAAAGAAAGACAGAGACAGGGACAGATGCAGAGAGGAGGAAATAGAGAGAGAGAGCCAGGTGTTTCATCTGTCTATATAAGAAACCAAAAAGCTAACTCCTCCCTCTCCTTTGACCCTTGTTAATTTGGATACTCTGTTCCTTTTTTAACCTGATCACCAAAATGACCAACAGCTTTCTGAAGTGTACTAAAAATACACATCTGTCCCTGAAGTAACCCTTACTTTATGACAAATCTGACAGGTGTAATCATTAATGCCGTCATCTTCAGGTTAAAGACATTTGTCACAATGTCACATTTAGAAATCTCTCTCCTAATTGAATTTATTGATATTATCCAAACATAATATAATAATATATAGCATATGAATAGCAATATGAATACGATATGTATATAAATGAATATAAATCCTCATGCATAGTACAAATTAAGCATGACAGGCCTCAGCCCTTATTTACTAGCCTTAAGCATATAGTAAAATCATTCAAGTGTACATATGATCAATATTCTAACTAACAAATGATACTGTAAATGAATACTATAACTACTACTACCATAATAAAAAAAAATCCCCAACAGTCTGACTAATAATATCCAACATGTGCCGCATAATAACATAACTGAGACCAACAGACAAAATGGATTTCAGCCAATTCTAGTCATAATACAGCCATCAAGGGGACAGCAATATCAAAGAAAGGTCATCCAGTTGGTACACCGTTATTTGCCAGGCAGCTCTGCACATGTTACTCCAGGTAAACTGACACACACCACTATGTTACCACTGGTGGCATTTAAATGTGAAACTGTCTGACCAACTAAAATGTGTACCTTACTTGAGCCAATTACGTCTGGTTCTTTCCCTCTGCCCCTCAAGATCTAGAGTGTTTAAGAATGTCACAGACTGGCCTTTAGCAAAGGCAGATCGAGGAGGATGACATTTGAAATACAGCACATCTACAAAGGATCCTTCACTCATTTCAACTTCTTTACCTCTTTTACAGAGCAAAACACATTGAACAAGGGTTTAAGTTGCACTAGAAAGAAGCAAACAGTGCTGCCTTCCAGCTCTACTAGCCAGATTAAGCCCACGATAAACTCCGGCAGTGATAGGAATCTAATATAAAAGGCTCATCGACTTGCCTTTATTCAGCTATAAACTAACGTTTTTAAGCAGCTGCCTCTTCGTCATACTCTGTCATATGCGTGTGAATATATTATTTAAGAAAATAATAAAGATGACACAGGCACTGTCTAGGGGGTAGGGGGATCATCATTTATTAATAGGAGAATATGTAAAGTGTACAGTACTATGATGTGCTTATTTATATTTCACCCAGTTTCACCCTCTGCTTATTCCTCAGTATTTTACAACAGTCATATTAGCACAGACATCCTTCAGTGAATTGATTTTTTTTTTTTTGGGTCAGTGAATAGTATAATTTATCTTTTAATATTTACACGTTAGCCATAAACAATTTAAGAGGCATTTTTTTAAGTCAATATGAGTATGAAACTGATTTAACTACATAGCCTAGATTAGCTGTATGCTGGTAGAAATACTGTATGTCAGCATTTTGTATCTCTGTGGTTTTACATGAATGTTTTTAGCTTTGTTTTAAATATTGAGTTACTTAAAGATATCACCCATGAAGAAAAAAGTGGCAACTGTATCTGTGTCAGTGACACCAGTCCTATCTCCAGGTGTGATATGTTGTAAACATTGTAATTCTGTATTGCAATAGCCCAGTAAGCTAACTCTGAGTGCCAAAGAAAAATACAGTAGAACTACAGCCTTTGGTAGAGCAGCCTTAATTTATTATTATTATTTTTTTTTGCATTACCAAATCATCCCAACTCAGTGATGAACGTCCTTCAGCTTTGTCCTTAAGAACTCTAAATGTCACATTTGCACAATAAATGTAGCTGGTGTTTTAGGAACAATGCTTGGAACCTCATTATCCAACAATCTTTACCTGCTATAATGCTACATCAGCAAGAGGTTGGCTTTTAATTAAGACTGAAAGTTAATGCTAGGTATATGCTTTAATACCAAATTTTTATTGCACAATGATAATAAAATTTTAAAAAAAGAAAAAAGAAAAAGCATGGCCTAAATAAAAATGCATGAGCAGGGCTACCATAAAGACCTTTGGTAATTTGGGCAAAGTGGCCATTTAAAATGGCTGTGACACAATTTATGGACCTAATCTGATCACTGACAGTGATCAGATTAGGTCCATTAGGAACTGTACGACACCTCAACTCTATCGGGCATTGAAAAGCAAAGGCTGTGATCTGTGAATGGGTGTGTTAGATCTTCTACCCTTCTTTCTTGAACTTATGAACAGTTAAGTTAAACCCAAGTCACACAGGCCTTGAGACCAGTCCAGGACCCCTGGGCAACCCCCAGTTGCTAGGGGAAAAATAAGTATATCCCGACCGGTTGGCAGCTGGTTGCAAGAGGTTGCTGCTAGGTGAAATTGGCTATAATGAGGTATACGGTGCTGCACCAAAAACCTCTTTGTGAGTGCTTTGGTTGCTAGCAGGTTGCCACAATCGTCCATAGTTTGCATGGAGGAAGCTGACTTGTAAGCAAACACTCGCCAACAGCTCGCGAAGTGCGACACAAACAGAAACAAATGCTGTTCCCCTGCAAAGTAAAAGAAGACATTCATTGCTAAATCCCGTTTATAACCTCTAGCAGGTCTCTGTGTGCACCTCCAGCAACTTAAAGTAAACTGTCCTTTGCACTCACATTTTTATGGGCAATTTTCAAGTTTCTTTTCTACAGGAAAAAACCTTATGTTTTCCCCTGTAAGAGAGCAGCTATGAGGTTTTAAAACATCAGAAGACTGAGAGACAGCAGCTCTGTCCTACAGTAGTTCTGACAGTCCCCGACTTTACACAAAGCAATTATAGCAATATATATATATATATATATATATATATATATATATATATATATATATATATATATATATATATATAGACACACACACACACTGCTGATCAAAATCTTAAGACCAGTTAAAAAATTGCAAGAATTTTCATTTTGCACTATTGGATCTTAAAAGGTTTGGTGCACCCTTGCAAAGTCCAAACAGGCAATTTTGTGGCGTTGAAGAAGACGTGGCCTTTGAAGACATTTTTTTGTTTCTGAAGCCCTTCCCTCACAGATGCCGTCTGATGGTTATTGGGCTGCAGTCAGCACCAGTAATGGCCTTAATTTGGGTAGAGGATCGTCAAGTGTCCTTGCAGTGATCGGACAGCCAATCAGATTCTGCAGCTCAGCGCTGGTGACATTTTTTTAGGTCTACCACTTGACTCAGGATCATTTAAAAAATGCAAAATGACTATCTTACCGCGTCCAACCTCAGCAGCGATGGCACGTTGTGAGAGGCCTTGCTTATGCAGCTCAACAATCCTACCACGTTCACAGTCAGTGAGCTTTTTTGGTTTTGCCATCAGGAGGTCTTGACAGTGTAGAGACTTGACAGAAAATGACATGGAATCCAGATTTTTGCACAGCTTTTGACTTTTAAACTTTTGATCAGCTGAAAAAATCATGTTTGAGTGTTTCAATAAATTCCCTGCTCAAAACTTTTTGTCTCTTGTGCCGATTTTCTTCTTTTAGCATTGTGAAGGTCTACATACTTGCAGCGACTTGCAGCTGTAATTGCAGCAAAAGGTGGCGCTACAAAGTATTAACGCAAGGGGGCCGAATAATATTGCACGCCCCACTTTTCAGTTTTTTATTTGTTAAAAAAGTTTTGACACATCCAATAAATTTCATTCCACTTGTTGATTCTTCACAAAAAATTTAAATTTTATATCTTTATGTTTGAAGCCTGAAATGTTGCAAAAGGTTGAAAAGTTCAAGGTGGCCGAATACTTTCGCAAGGCACTGTATATGAGCTCATAATTCCACCATTATAGAACAAATGAGAATCACCCCATTTGAACAAACCACCATTTTTACTTTACATGTTCATCAACGAACGAAAGACATTCACCCCATACTGACAATATAAACTTGAA
The DNA here is from genome assembly GCA_024447675.2 of Pterophyllum scalare. NCBI lineage: Eukaryota > Metazoa > Chordata > Actinopteri > Cichliformes > Cichlidae > Pterophyllum > Pterophyllum scalare. Next base: position 32,941 of record JAMQGT020012208.1, read on the forward strand.
AACACGGTTTTCAAACACCACAATATCTCTTTTTCAAAATACTTTTTGAAATAGATAAAACCCAATGTTTCAGTCTAATTGCACCAGGTCAGACACAATCATACCAAAGCTATGACTACCACTGCCATAATGTACCATTTGTGGATTAATGACAGACCCATTCCATTTGGCTGCAGTGGTTCTAAAATCCTTTCAGCACAAACACAGTCAGTAATGTTCTGCTTTTGCCATAGCAGCTCAACCTTTACCAGGAAAAAAATATTTTGAGTATCATTACAGGATCCAGTAGCATAAATTAAGATAAGTTAGAATATATATATATATATATATTTTAAATTAAATTTCAATCTGTTTATTCTTCCCACAGACAGTAGCTGTCCTATCATAACTCTGCAATTGAAACCAGGCATGAACAGCCTGTCTTGATGTGTGTATAAGATGCAGGCAAAACTCTGATTTGTCTGTTTTGGTAACCTTTCTAAACCCAAAACAAAAAAAAAAACTCAATAGAACTGATTCACTTAAGATTAACACTGTGCTACATCCACTACCACAGAACATTAAAAAAGAATAAAATAAAAATTCTAGGTTAAGTGCCAATGTTCAAAGTAAGCCTGGTGGCCTAATTAGCTTGCTAGCTGAAAGTAGCAACAGCAGGAACAATATAATTTAAATGCCTGCTTTTATCATATCAAAAGCTTGCTCTGTATTGCAATACAAATCAATCAGGGCATGTCTTAACAAAAAGATCTTTAAAGCCAGTAGTGTGGGGAATTTCAACACGCTGGCAGATTTTAACATGTTTGTAAAAATCAATCAATTATATCTGGTTTCAAAAAAATTATCTTACGTCCCCTTGGCAGCTTAAAGATATGTTTATCACATGAAAAGATAAATGTTAAATAGCCGCTGGATTTGGCAGTAATGTAGGTCAGCAATATGTAGAAGATATGCAAATCAGTTAAGGATCTTCTTTAAGCACATAAAGTGTAAGAGAAAAAAAAATAAAGCCTGTTTACTGAAAGGCAAGACAAAGCAGTTTCCAGGCTGAGTTACTTAACCCCAGAATTCACCTTTGTTAATAACCAGGCAGATCATTTTGCATCCCAGTAACAGGAGGTGGTTTGTCATTTAAAGCATGACCAATCACAGTGACATCCGCACCATTTAATTATATTTAACTAAAAGTGCAATTTCCTTACAGGGTCAATACCCAGTTTTCAAGCTAAAACTTTAAGGGCTAAACACCACAAAGCTATTATGTCGTAAAGTATAAAAATCTTCACTGTTTAATTCTACAAAGTTTTAACACTTTTAATCCAGATTAATCTTTTGCATCATTAATTTATCCATTTTCCAACAATACCCCGTAGAAGTTATAGGCCTTTATGGGCAAAGGAAGCATTCCTTTTATCCTGTTGTTTAAACACCAACAAACTCCATGATCATTGCATCCTGTTGTACTTTGAACAAGGTTAATGAATGTCAACCAAAATAGTCAATAAATGCGCCATAAAACAAAAGTAATGAGTTTAAAATGTGCTAAAATGGATTATAAATCTGATGAGAATTGCAGTCTTAAGATTATCTGAGTATTTTCTTTTTCACTTTTTAAGACCACAGACAATATAAAACATGGATGTAGTTTTCAGATCGGAAAAATGAAACTAAAGTGGAAGCGCCTTAAACCCGCAATCTACCTGAAGACTGTCAGATGGCGATCCTATAGAAGTCTATACAGCTTTCTGACTTAACCTCTGTAAATAAACACTTTCATGCTGATCCCATAAACTCGAGCAGGAAAAGAGGACTGTCTGTGGTATGAAACCACATGCGCATTAGTTAATGACTTGTTAATCACATGCCAATGAGTGCGTGGATTCACAATCAGACCTGCCCCATCTTGTCGCATCCGGTTTTTTGCAGCCAAGATGGCGACAGCAGAGATGCTCATCTCAGGGCTTCAAAAACCAATGGGTGGCATCACGGTAGCTATGTCCATCTTTCATACTGCCAATGTTAGCGACACACTACATTTTGTAATTTCATCCACTGGCAATTTAAAAATATTGATGGTGGAGCTTTAAGGTGGATGCAGTATATAGTAGATACAACAAACTGTATACAACTGCTTCATTCTTAGAAAATGTAATATACTCAACTTTTTTATGATCATATTTAAACAAAAATAAATTGAGCAGTAACCAGTGAGAGATTGCCATTACATGAAAAAGAAAATAATCACACTGATCCACAGTTGCCCTCACTTAAAATGCAGCTTATCAAATGTCATGCCCCATGTGAACAAGCCTCATAGCTCTTTCTCCAGAATAATCACCCACTGAGAGGCTCTTGGCAGATCTCAAGGATCTGCTTTGCAATTTTTCCCTGCTGAAGCATTAGCAGAATTCAGAATTCCATTATAGAGAATTACCCAAGAAGGAGGTGAGCTCTGTGACATTAGTAATCACTTCACCTGCCTTGTGAGGCAAAAACTACAACATGTTGAAAGCAGACGGAAGTAATAGCCTATGGAAGGATTTGAACATCAGAACTGATGAAAGGTAGAAAGGTAGGATGTTGCTATGATGCTTCAGCTGCTGCTAAAGGTTCCTTTAAATCTGCCATTTGCCAACATCTGACTTGTGTTTTAGAAGTGTTCAAAATAATTTCCCACAAGCTTACTGGATTATGGGGAATGTGGCCCTCCAGATAAGATTTTAATGACACCAATTACATATTTTTTCACTCAATTCCCTCCTTAACGCCTGATCAGTGTGCTTAGTTTGTTTTTCATTAGTGCTAGTGTTTTATTATCTATCCACTTGAACACAGTAGAAAAAGACTTAAATGTGTGCTAAAGCTCCACTTCTAATGTAAGATGATTACACCTGCAGTGCACAACTGTCTAAAAAATATGTCAACATTATAAAAGGTACTAATGAGCTCAGAGGCACATCATTTTGCTGGATTAGATTTTGAACAATTCCTCAAATGGAGCCAGTTTTTGATTTCCATTCCTACTTCAAATGCAAAGCAATGACGTTGCAGGTAGATGCATTTATTCCCTGCTACAGGTATGCTATGGAGATTAATTTCTGAAGAACAGCATAGAGTCACTGCTGAAATGAGGCCATTTAATTGCCTCATTCCCTATACAGGGAGCTTTCACAGTCTCTGGCACTGCTGGTGAAGTACTGTGCGCCTTTTTTGACCGTGTGTGCAACACTCATTAACATGACAGATTTCTGTAGACTCCCTCCTCTTTCTCAAACACCACTAAGTTGAATGTCAAATGAAGGTTACATCTGTCTTTACCTCTTTGTCCATGCTGTCAAGGTCCTCCTTGCAGAGCGTGTATAGAGGCATTGTTTCTGACATGCTTGGCTGTCGTTTTCGACGAGACGGTCCGGGCTGTTCATCATCTTGGCTCGATCCTGCTGCCTCGTCTTGCTGACTCTGTGAGGTTCCCCTACAAACATTAAAAACACAAACTGCTTAGTAGAATTTAGGTAGTTGACATGGGCACTGGGTCCCATATAACATCAGAGAAACACTGTTATTAATGGCACCTGTGGTGATTAAATAAAATGCAGTGTTACTCACACACCACATGCAAGCTTACACTGGCCTGAATATTAATAAGAAATTTGCAGGACTGTCATGTTCTATTATATTGCACAACAGTCAAGAGACCTGTATATCTGTTCAAGAGGTATGTCACAGTGTCTAATTACTTCCATATAACAAGCAACTTTATTTATGAAATCTAACTTTCTAAATCCTGTGATAACCCATGCAGATATTGACAATAAAAAGAATTTAACTCATGAAAAAGGTTAAAAAATAAATTGATTCATTGGATCCGAACGGATATCTAGATTGGGATTAGTTTGTGATTTACCTCTTCTTTTTTTTTTTTTAAAGAACATGGATACAATTCCAATTTTTCTTGTTTCAATAAAGATGCGGATCAAGTTCGGTTTCTTTTTCTGTTAGCAGTACCGCTAACAAACCTTTCAGACAGATCGTAACAAAGAAAAATAAACAAGACTAGTATCTTATCTTTTTATTTTTCAGTCACACTTCTAATTTTATTCTTTATGCTATACATGTATGTTACCATGATATTTACAGGAACTGCCATGCAACAGAATTACTTTGCAATCCCTGCACATAATCAGCTTGTATATAGTTCACAACAACAAAAGATAAAGTTTAAGGTGGTAGACTCATCACAAAAAAATATAGGCTTTCTTCTCTGCAATGAGGACCCAGCAGATGTATATGCAAATGGGAAGAAAAACCTTTCTATGGTTCCTCTCGGCAGTGCCTAATTGAACAGATCTTCTTTGATGATTCAATCCAAGGTTATGTAACTTCCTGAAAACTCCATAGTGCCTCTAATCTATGAATAAAATGGGCCAATTTTCCGCTTGAGATTATTAATTACGAAGTATGATCACAGATATGTTCAACTTAAAACGTTTTAAGCTGCCATTAAAAGCTGGACTCTGTATTCCTCTAGAGTTATTTAAAAGCAGTCAGGTCAGAGTCTTCATGTGGCATCCCAATGACAAACAGACGGAGAGAGGGCAACCGCTTTGTTTGTGACTGACCGGTGAATGGCAAACAGAGCGACATATCACAGAGGTGACTTTGAGGAACTGTGAAGCCTTTCTTGCACCTGCCACATCATTGTCAAATGATGTGGCAG
>JAMQGT020012209.1:0-55873 GCA_024447675.2 Pterophyllum scalare
TGGAGAGGGACTTGGCTGTCCCTTCAGTCCAGCATCACCTCCAGCGGAGTCAGCGCATGTGGGGGAGCACCAGACAGGCACTCCTCCGCTCTCAGGATCGGACTTGCCTATATGCGGACTGGCGGAGGGTCCCAGCGCCACGTTACGCTCAGGGACAAGAGGTTTGGTTGTCAGCTAAAAACATTCCCTTACGGTCTCTTTCCAGAATGTTGGCTCCCCGTTTCTTTGGCCCATATGAGATCGAGGCCGTTATTGGCCCTACTGCTGTCAAACTAAAGCTGCCGGCATCTTTCCGGATCCACCCGGTGTTCCATGTGTCTCAGGTTAAGCCTGTCCGCTCCAGCTTGTTGTGGATGGTCACCCGGCATTTTCGGTCTGCCGGATTGTGGATGCCCGGCGCTGGGGCCGGGGGTGGCAGTACCTGGTGGACTGGGAGGGTTATGGTCCGGAGGAGCAGTCCTGGGTCTCTCGCTCCCTTATTTTGGACCCGTTGCTGGTCCGGGATTTCCACGCTTCTCGTCGGGGCCTGCTGGTCGGCCGCCGGGAGGCGTCCGTTGAGGGGGGATACTGTCATGGAGTGGTGTGCGGTGGCCTTTGTTTTGCTGTTTTGTCTTTGCAGGGGGTTGGCCGGTTGTTTTCTCCTCCTCTGTTGGGCGGGGCTGGAAGCTGTCGTGTGGAGGCTCTGCACACCTGTAGCGAGTTACTCAACATGATAGTATTTAAGGGTTTTCTCTGGCCTCATGTCCTTGCCAGAGTGTCTGCAAACGTCGGGGAAACCACATTGTTACTTGCCTGCCTGCCTGCCTGCCCACCCGCCCTCCTGGAAGAAGCATCACATCATTCCAGCCACCTGCCTCTCCCTCTGGATTTTGTCTTACAGCTCCCTATACCAGTCCCTCTGCGTTTACATCCCCTCGCTAGGAGTTGGAACAGGACCCTGAGAAACCTCAGAGAGCCACTCCCTGTTCTTTTGTGGTTTCACTTGTGTTAATAAATTGCATTTTCCAACATAGCCCTGCCTCTGTCCATGTCTGCACTTGGGTCCGCCTTGTGACGGGGGGGGGGGTCCCATAATGCACTGTTTCTTCTCATTCACCTTTATGTACTTGTTTATACTTAATTAGACATAATCTCTGGCTCTCTTCCACAGCATGTCTGTTGTCCTGTCTCTCTCCCCTGAGCCCCAACCGGTCGCAGCAGATGACTGCCCCTCCCTGAGCCTGGTTCTGCTGGAGGTTTCTTCCTGTTAAAAGGGAGTTTTTCCTTCCAAACGTCGCCAAGTGCTTGCTCATAGGGGGTCGTTTTGACTGTTGGGTTTTCTCTGTGTTATTGTAGGGTCTTTACCCACAATACAAAGCGCCTTGAGGTGACTGTTTGTTGTGATTTCGCACTATATAAATAAAATTGAATTGAACTGAATTGAATTTCTAATAATACTGCCTAAGGGGAGCATGTATGTACACTCCTGATCAAAATCTTAAAACCAGTTTAAAAATTGCAATAATTTGCATTTTGCACTATTGGATCTTAAGAAGGTTCTAAATAGAGCTTCACAATGCTAAAAGAAGAATGGCGCAAGAAACAAAAACTTTTGAGCAGGGAATCTTTTGAAAACTGCATTTACACTCAAACATTATTTTTTTAAGCTCATCAAAAGTTTAAGACCACAGCCTTTAAAAGCCAAAAGCTGTGCAAAAATCTGGATTCCATGTCATTTTCTGTCAAGTCTCTACACTGGCAAAAGCAAAAAAGTTCACTGAGTTTGAACGTGGTAGGATTGTTGAGCTGCATAAGCAAGGCCTCTCACAACGTGCGGTCACTGCTGAAGTTGGACGCAGTAAGACAGTCATTTTGCATTTTTTAAATGATCCTGAGGGTTATGGAACAAAAAAGTCAAGTGGTAGACCCAAAAGAATTTCACCAGCACTGAGCCGCAGGATCCGATTGGCTGTCCGTCGAGACACGGGATGATCCTCTACCCAAATTAAGGACATTACTGGTGCTGACTGCAGCCCAATAACCATCAGACGGCATCTGCGAGGGAAGGGCTTCAGAAACAACAAATGTCTTCAACGGCCACGTCTTCTCCACGAAAATTGCCCGTTTGGACTTTTCAAGGCTGCACCAAACATGGGACATTGAAAGGTGGAAGAAAGTTGTCTTCTCTGATGAGAAAAAATTTAACCTTGATGGTCCTGATGGCTTCCAATGTTACTGGCATGACAAGGAGATCCCACCTGAGATGTTTTCTACACGGCACAGTGTGTGTGTGTGGGGGGGGGGCGCCATCATGATTTGAGGTGCGTTTTCCTTCAATGGAACAATGGAGCTTCAGGTTGTGCAGGGGCGTCAAACAGCAGGTGGCTATGTGGAGATGTTGCAGCGGGCATCCCTCATGACTGAGGGCCCTCGTCTGTGTGGTAATGACTGGGTTTGTCAACAGGACAATGCTGCAGTTCACAAAGCCCGCCTGACAAAGGACTTCTTCCAGGAGAATAACATCACTCTTTGGGACCATCCTGCATGTTCCCCTGATCTAAATCCAATTGAGAACATTTGGGGATGAATGGCAAGGGAAGAATACAAAAATGGACATCAGTTCCAGACAGTGGATGCCCTTCGTGAAGCCATCTTCAACACTTGGAGCGACGTTCCAACTAGCCTCCTGGAAACACTGGCATCAAGCATGCCTAAACGATTGTTTGAAGTGATCAACAAGAATGGTGGAGCTACTCATTACTGAGTCCTTTTTTTGACACTTTGATTTCTGTTTTTGTTTTTTTTGGGGGGGGTGTTCGGGTTTTTTTGAGCTATGGTCTTAAACTTTTGATCAGCTGAAAAAAATCATGTTTGAGTGTAATTGCAGTTTTTAATAAATTCCCTGCTCAAAAGTTTTTGTCTCTTGTGCCGATTTCTTCTTTTAGCATTGTGAAGCTCTACTTAGAACCTTCTTAAGATCCAATAGTGCAAAATGCAAATTCTTACAATTTTTTAACTGGTCTTAAGATTTTGATCAGGAGTGTATGTACCAGTTCATCTGGCCCAGATCCAGTTCGAATCGGTTCATGTACCACCTCATCTCACCGAGATGCTCTGTCTGGATCCGTTCATATACCATCCAGCCTGGCTCTGCTTTGAATCCATTCATTGTGACTTGTTTCTGTCATTGGTCAGAAGTGAGCTTCACTGACTCATTGACTTGTACTGGACCCTTTCACAAAGCTTTACAGCCTCCAGAGTGAACAGACATGGATGTTTCTCCCAGGGTACATAGGCAGCAAAGTGAAACAGTGGACTCACAGTCAGTACACAAAATATTTACATGACACACATCTGGTTTTTTTTGTTTTGTTTTCATTGTTTTTCTTGATCTATTGCAAAGTGTTGATTTTATTCAAATATGTTAAAATATAGTGTGTACAAAAATGTTTTTATGCACAAGTAGCAGTAAAATCATGGCGGCTGTATCTAGTTCCTTGTGAAATAGTAAAAGCAGTAAAAGGGGTTTATCTTAATAGTAACTCAGCACCTCTGCTATGGCTGTCAGACAGCTATCATCTATCATTGAAGGCTGATGCTGGGAACATTAAAGCAACATTTTTTTTGTTTGGCTCTTTTTTTTCAGAAATCCTATGAAGCATGTTTTTTTATTGAATGAAGCAGAAATATGAGAAAAGTGAGCCAACAGTGCAATGTTTACTGAACAATGACTTGTGATGTAATAAGTTACAGAGTCTACCATAAACATGCACATATCAGGACCAACTTGCTTTATGACATTATGTTGCTTGATGGAAATTAATTAGCATGACTTTTTTCTTTTAACATAGTAGGTTTATATGTCAGTTTGATCACGGCATTGCTCTGTGCCTTCAAATTGTTTTAAGCATTGTGACTCAGCAGCACTCTAATTTTTTATGTTTGTCAGACATGTAAGATTAACAGTAAAATGGGCTGACTGAATTTTAACTGATATGTGGCTGTTTTTTTACATAAATTTTAAAAAACTTGCCACTGTGTTTCCTGTATACAAAAACTTTCTGGCCAGCTAACATTATGTCAGCTAATGGTAACATAACATAATACGGGCTAACAAAGCAGCGCTTACCAAAAGAAAAGTTTAGCATATCCTTAACAACTCACCGCAGTATTGCTGTCTTTGGTCAGAAGTGAGCTTCTCTGACTCATTGACCCATATTGGATTTCTTTCACAAAGTTTTCAGCCTCTTCCTGAGTAAATAGAGGTGGATGCTTCTCACAACTGAGGCAAATGATGGACCGAGAGTGTTACACAGATAGGGAAAAACTCCAGGGTGGAACCAGTCCAAACACTTGTAAAAACACACCAGCCAGCCACAGCGGTTTTGAGGTAGAGACTAAATTCAATGTTTGGCTGACTAAAACATGTTTGTCCTATTGCAGTCACTGGAGCTAGGATTATGCACTTGAATGACCTTGGACTTAATAAATAAGAAACAACCGAGATAAAAGACTGAGAATTTTACTTCTATCTAACCAAAACATTTCTTTTTCTTTAAAGGGCTTATTAGAGATTACACACAGTTAATGCCGTTACTGAACCGATATAAAAATTCACATCTTAATCTCTGCATTTCTCCACCATATTATTCCCAGTAAAGTTATAATTCCTATAAATGCCCATTTTTTTAAAGGCCTGAGTGGATATAATTTCTTTTGGTTAGTTTATAAAACATTATAATCAGTTCTCCTTATTTCCTCCCTGTACTGTTTTGAAGCTTTACAGGTGTGTGTGGTTGCTATAAAGATTGGTTTCATCTTTACATATACTCACACTATATAATCATTATACTGGATTTCTTTGCTCTTCAGCAGTTGTTCTGTTTTTCAGCCATAGCCCACACTTTTACTTTAAGTCAAAATACAGCAAATTTTCAGTCTTTCATTAAACTACTTTTCATCAGTCTAGATTTACTCAGTCTTCAGCGTTGTCCCTTCTCTCTATCTATTGAAAACCTTTAAGGCTCTGATTGAACTCACACCTGATTTCAAAGCACTTCACTTTAACATGTCTTGTTTGCCCTTAGCCCCTCAGCAGGTCTCCCAGGCTGACTGTGCCTATCTGCTGCTTTTAGATATTTAGTCTGAAAATGGCCTTTAATTTCTGCCCTGTGGATCCTTGAATCTTAACAGAATTGTATTGCCTGTCCATCCAGTGTGAAGCCCAAAGTGATTGCCCCTAATGAGGAACAGCTGAGAAGCAATCTAACCCTGGAGTGGTGATCACATTGTTCCCCTGCTACATCCAATTTGCACTGGAATCATCTTAATGCAACAGCCCTTGTAGCTTTGGATTAGCTGTCTAACTGCAATAGCAGAGGCTTAAGGTCCCAGACAACACTGATTGATTGAGCCTAACTCAGGTACATGTTTGCAGGAAGAAATCCAGCTTGTTTGTTGTTTTCTAGCACTTTTCTGTGTTATCTCTGGCCTTTTTCAGCAGAATGCAGGACAGAGCAATTCCAGGAGAAAAGGCTGTTATCTGTGACTCTCCCTCCAGGCGCCAACGGACTAAACTCTCCAGCTGTGTGTTGATAGACTGACCTCAGGTGGGCCCCAATGGGCCAAGGTCATCATGGTGAGGAAGTTTGAAGTGAGTCTGTGGTTATTAGGAAGACAATGACAAAGAAACATGCATCTTTTACTTTGTGAAGGTGAAGCAGTGTTGACAAGGACCAGAGCACAACCCTGACAGTGATTAATTTATTGAAGAAACATTACAGCAAGTGTTTGTTTGCATTAATATGTGCAAGTCTGTGATCATTGCTAGTTTCCTGGCTTTTGACTTTTTTTTCTGTATTCATAAAGTGTCCATGAATTGCAAGTTTTTTTTCTGTGGTCACCTGAGGCTAGTCTTTGTTATCCTTTATATTACTTACTGTTTCACAGGAAAACAATGACTTTAACAAAAAAACTTGTGTGTGTGTGTGTGTGTGTAAAATATATATATATATATATATATATATATATATATATATATATATATATATATATAATGTGCACACACGTCAAACATGGGAAACATGACTGAGGACATCTCCACACAGCCTTGAGAGAGCCCCCACCTGTATGCTCTCTACACGCAAGACTGTGCCCCCATTCACCCCTTGAACACCATCATCAAGTTTGCAGACGACACTACGGTGGTTGGCCTGATTGTGTGTGTGTGGGGGGGGGGATAAATCAGCCCACAGGGAGGAAATACAGGAGCTGGTGCATCAAAAGCAACCTGGAGCTGAACACCACTAAGACCAAAGAGATGGTCATGGGCTTCAGGAGGCAGAGAGGAGACCATGCTCCACTTTTCGTCAATGGAGTGTGTGTAGAGAGAGTAGCCTCCTTGAAGTTCCTGGGGACCCACATTTCTGAGGACCTCACCAGGACTGCCAACACAGCAGTGCTGGTAAAAAACAAGGCAAAAAGCAAGGCCCAGCAGAGACTCCACTTCCTGTCGTGTCCCGTGGAGGCACCACCTGGAGGAAAAGCTGCAGGTTCCTTCTACTAAGCCACCATAGAGCCAGTGCTGATGTAGTGTGTTTGTCTGTCTGGTTTGTTGCCTGCTCTGCTGGAGACAGGAGGGCTCTGCAGAGGGTTACCAAGTCTGCTGAAAAAATAATCGGCTGCCCCTGCCCGCCCGGAGAACATTCCCAGCTCTTGCTGCATTAGCAGAACAAAGAAAATCTTGGCAGACCCCTCTCATCCCGGTCAACACCTGTTCAACCTGCTGCCATCAGGGAAGAGACTGATTTCCCACAAAGGCAGGATGAGCAGGATGAGGAAGAGTTTCTACCCCTGGGTCATCAGACTTTGAACACTATACAATAATGCACAATAGCGTCACAGACTCACTGCTCACTTCTTCTGACTACCTCACTGTGCTATTTTTAGTACATTCAGTATATGGTACACACTCTGTGCAATAACTGGCACTTGTGCAATATTTGGTGAATTTTGTGCATTTGTTACATTTCTTTATTCCCCTGTGAGTCCTTGTGGTGTTTGATGTACATACAGTCTTTTTAGTTTCTTTAAGTTTTGTTAGGAAGGGCACTGAACTGTGGCAGCAGCTTTATTTTTGTCATATTCCGTGTTTGATGACAATAAAAGCTTCTGACTGTCATTGTCCAGGCCGTTTGCCCAGTGTTCTGTTTGTTCATTGTTGTATATATTCTGTGTTATGAGCGAGCTAATGAGTTTTGATCCTTAGTTTGTTATAGTTGTAGTTATTGTGTTTCATTCCTGTTTCCCTTTGTCCTTTTTGTGAGTCCCTGTTTTGTTTCTGTGTCTACCCTAATCTTACCTGTCTATCTGTTTTATCATAAGCCCTCATGTGTGAAGTCAGCTGTGTCTATCATCCTTTCCTGGTGTCAAGTTTGAATGTGTGGGTCTGTGTTATCTTACTGAAACATGACCCTATCTTATTGTGATAGGTTCCTGTTTCATGTGCATTGTATTTAGTTTTACTTGTTTCATCAGCGTAATTTTGATCACCTGTGCTCCCCGAATGTTTCCAATGCGCTCGTTACCTTATGTGTGTGTGTGTATATATTGTCTGTGTCTTGTTTAGTTCTTTGTTGCGTCATCTTCTGTGTTCGCCACATGCTTTGTGTCTCGTCCTCCTCGGGTTCCCTTCTGTTCTCCAATGGCTTCTGTATTGTGGATTATTTATGTGCCTTGGATGGGGAGTTAGTGTTTTGTATTGTGGTACATGGTGAAAATGCCTCCAGCATAAAAGCTTTTTGAGTGTAACTCTGTTCTGACGTGTCCTGTTGGGGTCCAGCCCTGCCTGCCACACAGCCTAACCCTGACACTAACAGGTGTGCTGAATGGGAAGTTCATTCTAAAAAGCTTCTACAAAGTTGGTTGTACACACAAAGGTAGTTTTTTTTTTTGTTTTTTTTGTTCCCAAAATAACATTAAATTTCCTAATGTTCTTTGTTTGTAAATGTGCAACAGTCCAAACAAAACAAAAAAACACTAAACTGCAGTGAAAATGGTCTCTCACAGGAATGGCTGGCTACCACCTGTAAAAACGTTTGCAGATGTAGTTGCTCCTCTTACTAATCTCGTTTGCGGTCACCTGCATGCATGAATGTGTGTTCCAGTCTGCTAAAAGTCCCTCGCAGCCCACCTGTCGTTTCTGCTCCTAATTTCACACATCTCTTTAAAACTGGAGGTGGAAGACAGTGCCGGCAGAGGTGTTGCTGTGTTGCTGCAGGAGGATGTGCAGGGTCCATGTCCAACAGTCATCAGTGTATGTTGCTTCAGGTAAATCATCCATTATTGTGTACACTGATCACAACCCGCTTTTTTTCCTAGCCAGAATGCAAAACCCCAACCAGAGGCCACTCCTTGTGCAGGATTTCAACATGGAGATGCATCACAAGAACTGAAAAGAGAATTTGAGGGCAGATGCCCTTTCTGGTGACTTTTCCTGCTCCTGATGATCAAACATCTTTGGATGTTTGATGTTATGGTCCTGGATATATTAATTTTATTTTTGTGTGGTTTTTCTTTTCTTTCTCAACCACTTTATATAGGATTTTGACATCTCTACTTTGGAAGATCTTGAGAGTCTCTCTGCAGGTCTCTACCTTGTCGTCTGAACTCATGAGCTGGCCTGTTGACTTGTTAACTTCTAATTGGTCCCTACTTAAATCTTTCCATTTCACAAAACCTGGTTTCAGCAGCACTTCTCTGGCAGCAGTAATGTTCTGGGAGAGTGGAGAGGATTTCCAGAGCAAAATCTTGGCATGCGTTTTAACTGTTTGATTGCAGTATTAATTTTGATAAATATTTTTGGTTAAAGTTGGCTTTTAATTCAAGCTAATCTTGACATTTTGTATTAAGTTATTATATTTTATTTGGATCTTTGTTTATTGTTTTTCTTGACCTTTTTAATTTTTTATTTGGCTGTAAGGTTGACATTGACATAAAGACTGTGAAACTGTATCATGGATGACGGTTGGCAGGGAGTGATAGAGTGATGGATCTGGTAGCAAGCCTCTAGAGATGGAGTTGGTTAATGGGAAGGATGATGGCTGGAATACTGTAAACAGTGGTAGGTAGAAGATATAGGCTGCAAAAGATATCTTTAAAAATACACTGCTAAAAACACTTAAACAACACAATATAACTCCAAGTAAATCAAACTTCTGTGAAATCAAACTGTCCACTTAGGAAGCAACACTGATTGACAATCAGTTTCACATGCTGTTGTGTAAATGGAATAGACAACAGGTGGAAATGATTGGCAATTAGCAAGAAACACTCAATAAAGGAGTGGTTCTGCAGGTGAGGACCACAGACCACTTCTCAGTACCTATGCTTTCTGGATGATGTTTTGTGCAAGGAGGAACAGGAGGAGCACTGCCAGAGCCCTGCAAAATGACCTCCAGCAGGCCACAAATGTGCATGTGTCTGCACAAACGGTTAGAAACCGACTCCATGAGGATGGTATGAGGGCCCAACGTCCACAGATGGGGGTTGTGCTCACAGCCCAACACCGTGCAGGACGCTTGGAATTTGCCAGAGAACACCAGGATTGGCAAATTCGCATCTGGTGCCCTGTGCTCTTCACAGATGAAAGCAGGTTCACACTGAGCACATGTGACAGATGTGACAGAGTCTGGAGACGCCGTGGAGAGCGATCTGCTGCTGCAACATCCTTCAGCATGACCGGTTTGGCAGTGGGTCAGTAATGGTGTGGGGTGGCATTTCTTTGGAGGGCCGCACAGCCCTCCATGTGCTCGCCAGAGGTAGCATGACTGCCATTAGGTACCGAGATGAGATCCTCAGACCCCTTGTGAGACCATATGCTGGTGCGGTTGGCCCTGGGTTCCTCCTAATGCAGGACAATGCTAGACCTCATGTGGCTGGAGTGTGTCAGCAGTTCCTGCAAGATGAAGACATTGAAGCTATGGACTGGCCCGCCCGTTCCCCAGACCTGAATCCGATTGAGCACATCTGGGACATCATGTCTCGCTCCATCCACCAACGACACATTGCACCACAGACTGTCCAGGAGTTGGCGGATGCTTTAGTCCAGGTCTGGGAGGAGATCCCTCAGGAGACCATCCTGCCACCTCATCAGGAGCATGCCCAGGCGTTGTAGGGAGGTCATACAGGCACGTGGAGGCCACACACAATACTGAGCCTCATTTTGACTTGTTTTAAGGACATTACATCAAAGTTGGATCAGCCTGTAGTGTGTTTTTCAACCTTTAATTTTGTGTGTGACTCCAAATCCAGGCCTCCATTGGTTAATAAATTTGATTTCCATTGATGATTTTTGTGTGATTTTGTTGTCAGCACATTCAACTTTGTACAGAACAAAGTATTCAATGAGAATATTTCATTCATTCAGATCTAGGATGTGTTGTTTGAGTGTTCCCTTTATTTTTTTTGAGCAGTGTAGTTGAAACTGATAGTGATCAAAGTATTGTTTTATGGGTGAAATGGAGCGAGGAATATAAGGTGATAATTAAACAGATTCATTCAGGGGTGGACCCTGATAGTGCTCACCAAAACAATAAACTGGTAGAAGTCAAAAGTGCTATGATAATAAGAAGCGGGGCACTGTTAATCATCTGCAGGGACAGGCCATTAGGTTGAGTAAAAATTTAAGGTAAAAAGGTGACAAGTACAATGTTTGAGAACAAAGAGATTGTTTGCAGAGTTATCGAGTGCCAATAGCTGTTATAGTCAATTACGAAGAAGAAAATATAGTAGTGGCCAAGGTGCTTAAAAAATATGAGAGATAAATGTGACAGTTCAGCTGTAACACTAAAATTTGAGGGGGACAGGTTATGGAGAGAAAACTGACTCAAAATATCTGTGTGTCTGTAATGCTGGATTTGTAATCTTTTGTAAGTTGTAATTAACATTTTGTGCATAACTTCAGGTACTGTGTTCAAATACAAATATTAAGAAATTATAAATACAAAATAAAAGTACACATACAAACCATTAAATACAAGTACACGAATCACCTGATACGCACGGACAAAACAACAGTTACGCACAAATCAGGTTACGAGTGCGCAAAGTTTTTTGACACACATTTCACGCTTCCGCAGAGCTCCCAGATTCCTGCGTACATGGTGAGGTTTAAATGCTGGTGGAAAGCTGGGTCTGAGTCAATTTTCTCTCCATAATAGGTTGCCATTTTAAGTTTTCACTAGGTATACGAGTTATGATGTTAGGCTTTATTTCCCCCCACCCCCAAGATGTTTTAAATGCCAAGAATATGAGCATATCACTGCTGTGTTAGGGAACAAGATGTGTATCGGAAATTAGAAATGGGAGAAAAGTTAAAGTGTTGTAATTGTGGAGGAGAACATAGTTCAGCTTATTGTGACTGTGAGACGAGTAAAAGGGCAGCAGAGATCCAGAGTGTGAAGTCTTCTTGTGGCATTTCCTATGCTCTTGTGAAGGGTGTGCCAAAATAAAGAACGATACTTTGATTATAGGCAAGGATGATTTTATTTATGATGGACATGATAAACTGTACAGCTCAAACAGACAAGAAAACAGAAAAGATCAAGATAATTGTGAAGGCTTCAGACAAATACCTTGGAATTGAGGGGTTGGGACAGGAGACAGTTGAGGAATGCTAAGTGGTACAAATCCTGGTTCACAGTTATGGGGTGGAGGTTCATCAAGGTATTAATCATTCTACAGCAGAATGCCAGAAGTCTTGTTACCGATAGGAACTAAAGCATTTTATAGTTATTCTACAAGGAAAACCACATGTGAAATATATCCAGGAAGCATGGTTAAAAGCAGAGTGTGACTTTGTTATATATGGATATACTGTTATTAGGAATGATAGAAAGGATGGTAAAGGAGGAGGAGTGGTCACATTTGTGCAGAATGGAATGAAGTATGGATTAATTAATGTAAATGTAGAACATGAGTGAATTATAGTCAAGGTTTGGAAGGGAGAGGATGAGGTGACATTTGTTAATCACTGCAATCTATGTAAACGGCTCACTAGTCCTATGCTAAACACTGTTGTTGTTGCTGCATGAGAAAATATGGTGTTGGGATTTGGGGAAAGCAGCAAACAATGTGCGCACCTATATTCTTTCTGAGGTGTATGCAGACACATTTTTACCTCACCTCCCCTCCAAACCCATGCAGCCACACACACACACTGTATGTGTGTGTGTGTGTTACACGACCCCCCCGTGCGGCACCCCATGCACTGCATATAGTGTATACCCACTTTTTGCACCAGAGTGTTAGCGTGCATTAATAATAGCAAACATATAGTAATCTGCTAAATACTGATTGTGCAACAGATTTAACACTGTCATGTTAGGAAGTAGGAGGTATTACTGCATAGGAGGTAATTGGTAACAACAAAGTTGGTAGTGATCATTACCCTATATTAAGTAGGTGTAGAAGTTCAACAAAAAGTACCACAGACAGTAAAGAAGCGGAATTTTGGTAGAGCAAACTGGGAAAAGTATGTAGGGCTAAGTCTGAGGACTATCTTAGGGATGATATTGGTGATGTAGAGGTTTTTAACAAAAGCTGGTGGCAATAATCAATGCAGATGAAACGGTTCCAAGGGTTTTAGGGGTAGGTGTACCTTGGAGGAATAAGGAATGTAGTAAAGCGGTAAAAACTGTTGAAAAAGCACCATTTGATATAGGCATTAATTCACTACAAAAGAGCACAAGTGTTAGTTTGAAGAATTATAAGGTCTACAAAGTGCACATATTGGAGGCAATCACGAAATCATGTTGAAAGGATGGGTGAGAGATTACCAGCAAAGGTTGTCTTTAGTTCATAACTCAGCAGTTACTGTTGGCTGTAACAACGCTAAAACTGTAAGTATGAACCTGGCTGACTGTCTCACTCTCTCTCCTTCACTTGTAACGAGATGAAGCGGTGTCAGTGAATCACCTGAACCACTCAGGTGATCCATTTCATGAATGAAGTAGTTGCTGCTTTGGACGTCACATGTCACGTGATTTTTTTCGCCCTGAAGCAAGCTTTGAAGCAGTGGTTCTATGGAGTTGCAAGCCCAGGGTTCGAAGCATGTATCAAAGTTTCAGTTTCACACTCTCATCACTACTTGTGTGTTTGTTTGTTTGATTGTGTTGTGTGTCTGGTTACTTGTTAATCTTAACTGATTAGCTGATTGATTTGTTCTTTGTTCTTCATTTTAGTACCCTGTGAAAGCTCGTAGGGAAAGCTGCCATTTTCTTTTGATGACCCAACTTTTTTCTCCTGTTTCGTTGATTGTCAGGGATCTGAGGTGTAGGTCTGTACTTTTTGCTGCTCAGTTATGTGGGTGTTGGGGTTTTCTTAATCGTCCAGGGTTGTTTTGTTTATGTTGGCCTTGGCTCTTCCAAAAATTAGATTCTTGCTTCCTCTGACATCTGGGCAATAAAGCTTACTAACCACCCTAAAAGCATCTCTGCAAGTCAAAAGAAGTGGACTAGGGCTTCCTGTATTTCAACATTATTATTAGGCAGTTAATGCACGGGCACTTGCATACTGGCAGGGAACTTATCCGGTAAAATCCAATGATGCCACCACATCATGGCTGGCCATAGAACAGGACATCACTATCACCTCTCTCCCGGCACTACTCAACACAACTAAGAGAAGTCCTGGTCCATTCAAAGGTGTTGGATTCAGAACAGTCAGTAAAAGTACCAAATGAAAAAAAAAACACTTCTATTTTTGCCCCCATTTGCCACAATCATACATTTCATCCCTCTCAGTCAGATTCCATTTTCTCCCTCTGGAAAGGGAAATCCCTGGTTACCATGAAAGATTTGTATATTGATAATGTCTTTACCTCATTTGACCAACGTAAAAGCAAATTTGATTTAGAACCGTCTCATGTTTTTCGGTACTTGCAAGTTAAGAATCACACTAGACCAAATGTGCTGATATCAATGTTAGACTGTGATGCTTCCCCAACAGCAAACCTTTGGTAACCAAGAGACTGAAAGGACTGTTAAATCAGTGTTGTGTAAATTTTAGTGCAGGTAATAAAAAAGGTCTACTGCTAGAGTTGTCTTTTGAAAATGCATTCTTGCAAGAAGGAATTCAGTCAGTAAAGAGCACCCAGCAGTTCACTGAGGAATTTTAAAAAATAAAGAAGACAGACCCTTACCTATACAAGAGTTTCACATTAGACTGTTCAGCCCCATCCAGTTATACCCCCCCAGGTCAATTCAATTCAACAAGATACATGTAGCAGATTTGAAAAACAAGTCTTACTGAGGTTGGAAACGGAGGCGCCAAGACAGAAACCAGTACTCTCTGTTCGGGAGGTCCCACGTGCCTGCATCTCCCCAATGAGCAGGTCAAGAGGTTAAGCACAACATAAAGCTGAATCCTTGGAAACAAAACAGGTAATGCTTTATAATATGACCCTCACCCAAGGCCATAAGTATGCATATTTTACAGGGATTTACCCTGTTAGTACATTTAAGTTCTGTGTAATTGCCAGGACTAAGGCCGTAAGTACCGTGACTAAGGCTGTACTACTTTGACTAAATACATTTAAACGCTTAAAAATACATGACTATATGTGTGTGTGTGTGTGTGTGTGTGTGTAAGATGAACCAGTGAAACCTGAATGTTTGTTTGAGTACCATTAAACCTTTTTGTCCATTAAAGCCTTGATGCAAGGCAGCGTGATTATTATTCCATCTGACTGCAGCCTTCTGTTGGATTCATGTGTACCTGGCATACTAATTAGCACAGACTGGGCTCAGTAATTTGATTCTTTTTTATCTGATCGGAACAGATATCCGTAGAATAAGATCATTTATGTCTTTTCAAGAGTTAAAGTGTTATGAGACTTTAGAGCTAGTCTGATTTTTATTCAGAAATAAACTTGACAATACCTTCTAACCCTGCAAATGCCTCAGCAACTAAAATTAATAGGCAGCACAGCCAGTTCCTACCTGTTTTGCATAGTGCTGCTATGTCTGATCAGCTTGACATTGTAAGCCTCTGAGGATGAAACAACTTGTGAAAAATCTGGCCTGCAAATGAGCCTCTCCAGCTACCCACCTAATTAACAGCAAAAAGGAGTGGTGTGAGGTGATGGAGATAGTTGTAGGAGGTCCTGAGGGAGGCGTAACTGCAGTTGACCAGATGTGTCTCTCATTTTTCCCACTCTCTTTTTCAGTGACTGAATGCTACACAGTGCCTCAGAGCAAAATTTGCTGATCATGTGGCACATAGTGACACATGAATAACTTGCAGATATCAGTACACAAAAATGCATAATAATCTGTATTATAAGGTTGCTTTGATTTGAGGTTCAGCTCTGGAGTGAGTGACAACCGTTCTCATTCACTACCTGGTGTGGTGTAATTTTGTGTGAGTGAGAAGGAGGGCCATTTCCCTTCCACTCAATTGCTTGAGTACCTTGCTTAATATGTTGCTACTCTTACCTTCCCTTTGGGTCTTCCTGTGTTCTAGACCCGTCTTATAAGTCAACTAGCACTTAATCAGGCTCATCCATGGAGTCCAATTAACAGAAACTTCAAACCACTACTGCTTTGGGCTTCCATCAATTCACTCTGCCAGAAATGTCTTTGTAAATATATTCCCAAGACACATGATGCTATCCAGCCTGGTCTTACTGGATACAGTTGAGTGTCATCAGCATAGGGATAAAATAGTATTGTAGTACTCATGAACAGTCTTGGTTTTTGATGGTCTCGGTCTTGCCATACCACAGCTGTGAAATATCACTAACTTGCCAGAATATTGTCCAATTTATTTGTTAACATCCTTGCTTCTATTGGATACAAAATGTACTGATTCAAATCCAACGAAGATTGTGCTGCATTGCCTTCTCGCAGGAGCACAGGCTCGCGGACTCCGCCCCGGCTAGGTCGCTGCTATTATCGCCGCTTGCGCCTGTATCATTTCACCACAATTTGCAATCTACCACAGAGCATGGGGCAGTTTCATTCACAATGTGCATGTTTGATCTCACGTGTGCACTCGATTGTGTGCGACTACATAAATTGAAATGACAACTGGCATGAACGCAAGGAGAAGTAAGAGGGAAAAATGAAGATCAAACGAAAACTTCAGGCTTCCAATTAAAAAAAAAATAATCCCAGCATGAAAGGTAAATACCAACCTTCATGTATTTTGATACACATATTGAAAATTTAATGCAAATTTTAGGGTTGCAAAGATTCCATGAGTAACTCAATTCAATTATTAAAAACTCTCAACACAAATTTGTTGCTTCAATGTTTCGTTTTAAGTCTGCAGCTCAGGTGTCTCCGTGTAAGCGGAGCATTTCATCCACATTAGAGGCATTAAAGTTCTCCGTCGCTGCGACTGAATTTCTGTCATTTGGAAAAAACGACCCTTTAACACGAGTGGATCATCGCTGACAAGTTTTTCCATGCCCCCACTGCTCTGTGGTGTGAAAAGAATGTCAGCTATTATTTTTTCTTTACTTCAGCTGTAGCCACCAGAACGGATCGCTGTAACCAGTGATAACTAGTGATCGTTTGGTGCTGGAAGCCCCCCCCCCCTTCAGAACTGAGGGGTCCAAAATATTTTTCATGCTTTAATCCCCGATTAGAGACTAAAAACAGATCTGCAGTAGAAACGTAATTTGGAGGATGCCTGTGAATAAAAGGCATTACAGCATTAAGTCTGTCGCTGCTCCATCCACCGCTGTTTGTTTCACACAGAGAAACATCTGCAGTATGAATATTAAATCATGCAGGGGAATTGTTAATACGAAAAATTATTGCTTATCTGATCACTTGATTAATTGATGAGTAATCAATAGAATACTCGATTACTAATATAATCGATAGTTGCAGCCCCACTTGTATTCAGAAAGCCATAGTCAAACATTAGTTTCCAGCACCAGTGGAGCTGTGAAAGGCCTTCAAGAATAAAAAACTACAGTTCCCAATAAGATGATGTCACTTCCTGTTGTTGCATTAAAACGTGGTAGTTTATGCTTACAACATGGTGGCTGATATTTGAAGTAGGAAATGCTTTTAGCAGCTGATCGATAAAACATCTGGATTATGTTTTTGTTGTGTATGCTTTTTACGCACTCTGAGACACATTAAATGCGTGATATATAAGTGTAACTTCTGGATTATATGCAAATATTATCTCTATCGATCTTAATAAGGTCTGATTTAGAGTTCTGCATTGGTCCTACGTACATACCTGAAAATCCTCTCTGAACATAACCTGCCAGGCACCTCGAGAAATGTAACTACTAGTGGTGTGCAATACTGCAAGATTTGGTATCGATCGATCGATACCAAGTAAATACAGGGCCACTATCGCCAATACAGATACTGATACTTTTTAATAATTATAAAGAATTTTCATTAAGTGTTTTGTGATTTTTTTTTCCTTTGGGTTATTAATTAGTTAAAAATCAGGATAGAATTGGGCAAAGTTTATAGATAAATAGAGAATACTTTATCAAAATAAGTTTTTTTGTTCTGAAACATTAGAACAGTAACAAAAAATTTTTCCCCATACATTGTGATGTCTTGATTTTTTTTCTTAAATAAAGTGTACACAATGATCACTCAAGAACAAATTAAAACTTTTTTTGAGGTAGCGTGTTCACAAAGTATAACACAAAAATGTAATAAAAAATATCCCGTCATTCACTAATTTTCTGGATTTTTTCTTAAATAAACAAGCTGTATAAAATTATCACTCTACAATGTTATTAAACATTAACATTTCCGGTCCTGCCCCCTACTTCCCGCCCATGATTTAATGTAAAAAATATAAGACAATTTGGCCCTTTAAGTTACTGTTTTCACAGTTGGCTAACTCCTCTTATTTGGAGGGGAAAGCGAAATGTCAAAAAAGTAACTTAAAGGGCCAAATTGTCCAATATTTTTGACATCAAATCACGGGCTGGAAGTAGGGGGTGGGGCTGGAGGTGGTCCGTGGTCTGGGAGTTTGAGACCACTGACAAACTCCTTGTTTCCCGAGTAAAATATGTTACATGTCATGTGACGGTATAACATCAAAAAAATGCGGGGAGGGGAGGAGCAAAGTGTGCCTGCTCTGTGTGGTGAAGGGAGGGGCACTTACACAGTCAGCTCGCATCTTTGATGAAACTACAGTGCTGCATACAGGAGAGAAACTGAAGCTAAAATATCGATCTCATTACATTGGTATTGAGCAATATTAATACCAACAATGGTATCGAACATTATTGATATTTGGATTGACCCACACACCACTAGTAACTACACATTCACAAAGACTGTGATTACTGCCTAGGCTTCAGAAGTGCTTTCCAGTTACATACGCAGGCCCCGTCACTCAATTAACAAGCGGGAGCAGCATAAATTTCTGGCTAGAACCCTGTAATTAGCATGGCCACCAATGACGGCAGATAAGTAAGTTTTTCCGCCATTAGTAGATTGAGCAGCACGTACACGAGGAGTGACTGACAGTTCTAAGACCCTCCTGCTGGTTCTGATTGGTTGTTTTTGATTTCTGCAGATGGTAATAGTAGCTCAGGGAGGAGGTGGAGGAGCTCGATTTTTTTTCACAGATTGTCTGTCTGTCGCGACACGGTGACAGTTTTAATAAATATGTAAAAAATAGATTATTTATATAATTTACATACTGCAGCTTTAATCTGTACAAGAGAGAAACTTCTGGCTTTAGTTCTTACTGTTGACGAATGCCATTTTTTTCAGGTTTACACATTTAGCTACGTGGTTTTGAAATGACATCCATTTTTTTAAAGACTGTTGTCGGTTTAAAAACAACATAACTTCATGTACTGTTTCTGAAAGGCAGAGAAAAGTAAAGACTATTGTGATGAACTATGAAAAATTGTTTTACATTCTGTGATAAATGATGGAAGTCACCCAGGAGTATTAAGTAAAGATGGTTACATTTAGTTCAGCTCTGAGTGTTTAATATCTAGATGTTTTATGGGAATGTGGATCTTTCAGATCAATTTGAGAAGTGATTTTGATCAATTTTTCACATCTTATTCTGTCATGTAGCATGGGGAATTGGTTTTGGTCTTGACTCGATCTTGCCTTCCCTCAGTCTTGGACTCAACTCGGTCCCCTTCCGCTGGTTTAATAGACATGTCTACATAGGTATTTAATGCCAGTTTAATCAGAATAGTGGGTGATTGTTTTTTCTTGTTGTTTTAAATAACTTTGAAATGGGTCTTTGGTGTTTGTACTGTTTTATTTCACATCTTTTCTCTTCTATTCCTGCACTCAGTAATATGTTTATGTAACCGTCAATGCTGCAATTTACTACACAAACATACAGCACACACACACACCGCATACAACATGGACACACACACACACATACAGCACAGACACACATATACATATTTAGACCATATTTGGGGTCACCTGACACAACACCCCACTTTGGGGGATCCGCATATTTCTACATAGTTTAGGGAGAAACTGACAACATTAGTCTTTTGATTAAAACTTGTTTTGTCCAGTGTGATTTTTCACCCAGAGATTGAGGACATCTCTGGGTGACATCTTCCTTCCTTCCTTACTACCATCACACCACAGCAAGTAAATGTTACAACCAAACAGAAGGTGACTCACATGCAGGAACAAGTTTGGAGGAGAATGTTTGTTGCAGACTCACTTATCTGTTATTGACAAAAGGGCAAAACAAAAATAAACAAACTCCAAACTACTAAAACTTTGTTTTAAACATTAACATCAATCTTTGTGATGCTTAACTGAACTTTGTTTAGTAATGAATACTACAAAATATGGCAGACAGCAGGGGTAGCAAAGTCCTTACTTAAATGCTCATCTGTGTCTATAGGGTAGTCATTCTGTTTCTTACATAGTTTTTCACATCTGTCTATGTTTGATCCTTTAGCACCTGTGTTTCACTTTATGCTTTCCTGGAACAGTGAATGTTCTGATGAATATTGTAACGTTCCGTTATGGCACCCAAGCACCAGACAGTTGTTTTGTTTCTAGCACTCTTTATTTGGGCCGACACAACAGAACCATTCGCACAGGGTAAAAAAACCTCTTCACTTCCTGGCCAACAGAGAACAACAACCCCCCCACACACATCTCCTTCCGGTTCAAACCCCAAAAACCCTAACTTAAAGACAACAGTAACTGTGAAATGCATTTATCAATACTGTCCCTTATGGATCATTACACTGCCCCCCCAACAAAAAAGTCCCTCGTCCTCGAGGGGAAAACACAGTCCCTGAGGCGGGGAGGGAGTTGACGTCGCCTCCTTGGCTTCCGAAGGGTGGCATGAACTACAGGTAACTGAGGGGGAGAACAAGGGGAAGGGGTGGGGGACATGTCCAGCTGGACTGGAGTATGCGGGATTTGCACACATTCCTCTGAGAGGGGGAAGGAGAATAACCTTTATAAGGGGCCATCCTGTCTCTGTGCAGGACCACTTTCCTGCCTCTAGGTGGCAACTGTACTCTATAAACCACTTCCCCAACCCGTTCCAGGACCCTGCAGGGTCCAACCCAGTTGCTGTCCAGTTTAGGACACCGTCCTTTTTTCCTCTTTGGGCTGTAGACCCACACCAGTTCTCCAGCACGGAAGTGCCTCCCTTTAGTAGTCAGGTCATAGTTTCTCTTTTGCCGCAGTCCTGCCTTTGCTAGCTGGTCCCGGGCATAAGAATGCGCCGACTCCAGTCGGTCCTGCAGCTTCCTGGCATAGCTCTGACCCGGTGGTGCATCCGGAGCATCAGGGGGTTTCCCTAAAGCCAGTTCAGCAGGGGTCCTTAGTTCTCTCCCTAACATAAGCAGGGCGGGAGTGCACTGGGTGGACTCTTGAACTGCCGACCTGTAGGCCATGAGGATGAGTGGGAGGTGGGTATCCCAGTCACGCTGGTGTTCTGACGTGATGATGGCTAACTGCTGGGCCAGTGTCCTATTAAACCTTTCCACCAGACCATCACTCTGGGGGTGGAGTGGCGTGGTGCGGGTCTTCTGAATTCCAAGGCGTTCGCACATGGCAGCAAACACCCTGGACTCAAAGTTCCGGCCTTGGTCACTGCGAAGGACCCCTGCTGTTCCAAATCGGCTGAACATTCCCTCCACTAATGTGTCAGCCACCGTCTCCGCCTCCTGGTCCGGGATGGCGTACGCTTCCGGCCACTTGGTAAAATAGTCCATAGCAGCAACAACATAGCGGTTTCCCCTATCAGTCCGGGGAAATGGCCCCATAATGTCCACAGCTACTCGCTCCATCGGTGCTCCTGCTGGTTGCTGTTGAAGTGGAGCACGGGACTGGTCCAGCGGACCTTTGTGGGCAGCACAGGAGTCACAGCTGTGACAGAAGCCCTCCACATCTCTGCGTTGCTGGCCCCAATAGTAACCCTGGCGCAGGCGGCGAAGGGTCTTTGACACACCAAAGTGGCCAGAGCCTCTACTCCCATGACAGGCTTCCAGCACCACTGGCCTTAGTGACTTGAGCACTACAACTTGCCACCTTTCCTCACCTGTAGCAGGGTCTTTCCAACCACGTTGCAGCACTCCCTTGTCCAACCTTAGAGCACTAAACTTGGCCCACAGTCCTTTGGTGGCGACAGAGAGCCCGGTAACCTCATCCCAGTTAGGACGCTGCTTGTTCTCAAGCCACTGTAGTACTGGCAGCAGGTCGGTGTCTCGCTCCTGCTGGGCCCTCCATTCCGCTGTGTCCACCACTAGAAGTGCCCTGCAGGAGAGCTGTGCGGGATTATCTGTTGCTGTGAGTTCCCTCTCCTTCTCTTCCCGCTTCTCACAATAACGGCAGCCTGTCGCAGCACATGGGCGGCGGGAAAGTGCGTCCGCATTGGAATGGTGTGCCCCTGCTCTGTGCTCCACAGTGAAATTAAAGGCTTGGAGCTCCTCCAGCCAGCGGGCCACCTGCCCCTCTGGTTCTCTGAAGGACATAAGCCACTGGAGAGCGGCATGATCAGTCCTGATGATAAAAGGTGTGCCACACAGGTAGTACTTAAAGTGTCTCACCGCCATCACCACAGCCAGGAGCTCCCGCCGTGTGACACAATAGCGTCACTCACTCTTATTCAGGATCCAGCTGAAGTACGCTACCACCTTCTCACCCTCAGGTCCGACCTGCGACAGCACGGCTCCCAGTCCCACACTACTTGCATCCGTGTCCAGGACAAATGGTAGGGCGGGGTCAGGCGGGGCAAGGATTGGAGACTCTGTCAGGGATCTGCGCAGGGTGTCGAATGCCTGATGACAGTCTTGGTTCCAGCTGAAGTCGTGATCCTTCTGCAACAGGTGAAAGAGTGGTGCAGCTATGGAGGAGAAGCCTTTTACAAACCTCCTGTAATATGACGCCAGCCCCAGGAAGCTTTTTAGTTGTGCCTGGTCTGCGGGAGTGGGCCAGTCCTTAATGGTCTGCACTTTTTCCTCCAAAGTGCTGATGCCCTCCTGACCCAACTTGTGACCTAGGAACTCTACCTCCCTCCTCATGAAGTGGCACTTGTCCGGGTGCAGCTTAAGGCCTGCGGCTCTCACTTTCTCCATTACCAGTCTTAGGGTATCCAAGGTGGTCTCAAAAGAGGTCCCATGCACCAGGAGGTCGTCCAGGTAGACCAGACACTGCTGTCTTGGGATACCGGCTAGCACACCGTCCATAAGTCTCTCAAAGGTGGCTGGGGCATTGCACAAGCCAAAGCTCAGGACTCTGAACTGCCACAGTCCCCTGTTCGTGCAAAAGGCTGTCTTTGGTCTGGAATCTGGGGACAGTGGCACCTGCCAGTAACCACTTCGCAGGTCCAGAGTGGAAAACCACGAAGACCCTGCCACCAGGTCGAGAGACTCGTCGATTCTGGGAAGGGGATAAGAGTCCTTTTTAGTGACTTTATTAAGTGGCCTGTAGTCCACGCAGTGGACTGTCTTCTGGGCACCATCACCACAGCAGATGCCCAGGGACTTTCAGATGGCTCTATGATGCCCATCTTCAGCATCTCACTCAGTTCTTGTTCAGCTGCCTCCTGATGAGCCAGAGGGAGGCGACGAGGGCGCACTTTAACAGGACGAGCGTCCCTATTGTCGATAACGTGCTCCACCAAGTGTGTCAGGCCTACATCACACTCTGTAAGGGCAAAAATGTCTTTAAAGTCCAGGAGCACCTGCCATAGACTTTGTTGCTGCTGCTGAGTCAGGCCCTCACAGTTCCTGGACCAGACGTTCCTCACTGCTGTCAGCCTCTCCTCTTCATCAGTTTGCTGTTCCACTAGTGGTAATACAGGGGGTTCCAAGGTGCAAGCAGCTAATACAGCAGGGGATGGGTCTGAAGATGGAGGTTTAAGCTGCACCCTCCCTCCTTCTGGGAGTAATAGACAGCCTTTTCCAAGGTCCAACACACCGTCAATGGCTCGTGAAAAAGTCCAGCCCCAGGATGCAGGCATCCTGGACATCAGCCACCCAGGCAGCAAAAGGCATGGTTAGGTCCCCAACCTTAAACCGGAACATCCCCCTCCCTTTTATGGGGGCCAGGTCACCAGTCACTGTCTTAAGCTGCACATCAGTTGTTTGCATGGCAGTCCCAGCTGGAATGATGTCGGGTCGGACCAGAGTTGCATTGGACCCTGTGTCGAGGAGTGCTGTGCAGGATACCCCATCCACCACCACCGGAATGTGGCAAAAATCACCAACTTGGGTCCAGCCTACGGTAATGACCATGCCAGGTGACAATATGGGTGGTGTGGGGGCATTGGTCATGATGGCCCGTGTACTCCCACCTACACGGGCCCCTGACCGTTTCCCTGCGCCGATGTAAACCTGGGGCACTGTCTGATGAGATGTCCAGCTTGTCCACATCCCCAGCAGTTTTGTGGTCGGCGGCGTGGGCCAGCATGGGGATAAGGTGACTGAAGAGCAGCCGTCTGGGTCATGCTGCGCGGTCCCCCCAGTCTCTCCAGCTGCTCAGCAGGTGCAGATGTTGCTTTGACCACTGGGGAACCCTCATTCCCTCCAGGAGATCCTGACAGCATCTCCCTCTCCACCGCCAACTCCAGAGCTGCACTGAGTATGGTTGGACGAGCAAGCTGCGTCTGAATACGGAGCTCTTTGGGACTGAGGGCCTGTAGGAACTGATCCCGGGCGAGCTCCATCTGTACTGCAAGGGGCATGTTGTCATAGGCCCGCCTGCAGAGGCACTCAATGTCATGGGCCAGGATACGCAGTGGCTCTCCAGGCAGTCTCCGTCTGTTGTGAAACTCCGACCGCAGCAGCACAGGTTGGTTATACTGCCCAAACCGCCTCTGAAGCGCCCCCACCAGAGCAGTATAGTCGCCCCTTTCTCTTTCACTCAGCAGCAGCAGAAATGCTGCTGCATCCTCACACAGGCACAGAGCTAATTGCAGGGCTTTATGTTCCTCAGACCAGCCAGCTGCAGCAGCTAATAATTCAAACTGGGCAATAAACACTTCCCACGGCGTCTTGCCGCTGAACTTGGGTGTCTTTATGTTTACCGTAGCCGGCTGTCCCCGGGCCCCGCCATCATTGTTTACGTCACCTGACATCAGCTCCGTCCCGCCGGAATGGCGCTCATGGCGCGAACGACCCTCCAGCCGAGACAAACCCGGGGGAAAGCCAGCCTCAGCAGCCAGCCGGAGCGCTGCTTCCCTCGCGCCGCGAGCGGGTCGGATATCCATGTCTGGCTCCTCCTTCTTGACCGTGGTCCTCCGCATAATCAGGAGTCGTGTCTCTGAGCCGTGAGCAGAGCCGCTGGTGTAGTTCGTAAAGTTCACTTCTGACACCAGTGTAACGTTCCGTTATGGCACCCAAGCACCAGACAGTTGTTTTGTTTCTAGCACTCTTTATTTGGGCCGACACAACAGAACCATTCGCACAGGGTAAAAAAACTTCTTCACTTCCTGGCCAACAGAGAACAACAACCCCCCCCCACACACATCTCCTTCCGGTTCAAACCCCAAAAACCCTAACTTAAAGACAACAGTAACTGTGAAATGCATTTATCAATACTGTCCCTTATGGATCATTACAATATATTAGAACAGGCTCCAAACTTCAGGGTCAACTTCACTGTCATCCAGTGTCACTCTAGCAAGCTGCAGCCTATAGAACTGTCTGTGGATGCAAAGACCATGGCCTAAGAAGTCAACCAGTTGGTCAGACGTATTCTCAGGACCTGGGACATTGTTGCAATAAGTTTTCAAGGCTTTGTTGAAGTCAGTGCTTCAGGGTGTTTGGCACCACAGAATTTGCCATATTTCTGAAGGCACTCCCCCTCTGCAGGCTGACAAGGCTTCTGGTCTTGCAAACATGAATAAGTTGTCACTGGGTACACCACAGCTTTTGCACATCTCAGCCAGTAGCTCCGTAGCATTCACCATTGGGGGTTTTAACAGGAAAGGAACCATCGCCCAACATTTCTGTTATATCTCCACCTTTGTGAAGAACTCACAACTTCCTCTTGAAAGAAGTCAAACAGATTGCCTTGTTGTCATGCGGAAGTGGCTCATTGTGGGACCTGAATGCAATCACTAACATCTGGCATGCTTCTCCTGCTGTTCTCCAGTGGAATGTAAGCACTAAAGCAAGTGTTATCTTAGGCAGGGCAACATAGGTCTCTGGTGTGGGGGAGATTCTTAGCATTCTCTCAGAAATACTTTGCTCATTTTCCATTTAAAAGTTCAGTAGCTTTGCATCTTGGGTAAATGGTAACACCTGTGGCATA
Organism: Pterophyllum scalare; assembly: GCA_024447675.2. NCBI lineage: Eukaryota > Metazoa > Chordata > Actinopteri > Cichliformes > Cichlidae > Pterophyllum > Pterophyllum scalare. Next base: position 25,749 of record JAMQGT020012209.1, read on the forward strand.
TTCTACTTGGCTTCCCTAAGAGTGCTGAGTGTGCCAGAGGAGATGAGCTCTTCCTATCTGCTGTCATGTATAGCCCTGTTCCTTTTAGCATATTTTGCTGCGATATGATCACGAAGCATCAAAGCATTACTGGACATTTACTTTAAAGTGTGGCCAAGCTTGAGAGCTAAAGATGGGGTTTGATGTGTTGGTTTTAGGATCATATCATGCTGCCTTCTTTATTGCACATAATGTGGAAAGTTATTAGGAATGAAGAATTCCCCCATTCCAAGGTGTGGCCTTTTGAGCTTTAAGTACCATTCTTCCAGCTTCTCTCATCTTCTGACATATATTATCATCATAATTATTCCCTTTATTCTTCGGTTTGTTGAACATAAACTGTCCTAGTTGAAGGATGTACATGTTATTCTGAACAACCTGGGACATTTCATCATAATTAATTTGGATATGAATCTTCTGTAGACTTGGACTAACTTCAAGACTAATGGGGGGTGGTAAGAGCACACAAGGATCGAACTCTAGTTCTTCCATCTTGGGGGTCATCCTCTCTCGTCTTCTCTGGAGAGATGTTTCCATAATGTTTTTTTTTTAGTAGAAACCCTGACAGTGTGCACAGTAAATTAAAATCTTTACCATGTCTGACCTCCTTTGTTCCCAGTTCAGTGACTGAGGCTGGGGCTTCGGCTGAAGGGAAGCTGACTGGGGCTCTGACTGAGAGGGTGACTGTGGGGAAGCTGGCTTTGGCTGACGAATGGCAGACGCTGGGGTAACTAAGGGGACCAAAACTACTGAGGGAGCAGGAGCAGAGCACACTGGGGCAGAGACCGGAACAGAGGATGAGGAGACCAGGACCGGGACCGAAGCTGAAAGTGAGGGGACCGAAACTGGACTGACCGGTGGGACCAAAGGGGTTAGAGAAAGCAAAGCCGCTGAAGGGAGTAAAGCTGCAGTGCTGACTGTGGGGAACCTGGGGACCGAGAGGGAGCTGACACTGGGAGAGCTGACTTAGGCTGCTGCAGGCGACGGGAGTGACTGTGGCACTGTTGCTCCCACCAGTGGAACAGGAACGGGTGCAGGAGCAGGCTCAGAAAACGGGGCAGCAGTCCTACTGGGGTTAAGCCCGGGAGTAAAACACACAGTCTTTTCTTTGGCCAATTTATTGGGAACAGCCACCTTAGGAGACTCAGAAGGAAGAGTGAGGACTGCTGAACGAAGTATTTCCTCAGCATAACACTGGGTTAGAGTGGGAAAGGAATCCATAAGCCAGGGGTATTCCATCAACCTATCATGAATCCTGTGGGCGATGGTCTTGCCCAGCTCCTCACAGGGTAGCCGGAACCACAGGATACACAGCTTGTACACCAAGTCACAAATGTCCAATCTGGCCTTCACGGAGGTTAAAGCAGTGTGATTCTCTATGTGAGAGGCGTCTGAAGATCCGGTGTATGAAGGGACAGATTCAGCAGAGGAGTTCATCATGTTCTGTGAGGTGTCAGTAACTGCCTTCGTGATTACATTGTCCATGGTTGATGCAGGAGTCATGTCATGCCTGACTTCTAATGAGCGATCAATAATCACAGAGGGCACAGCTTTACTCACACCAGGAGGAATGTCAGTGGAGCAGGAGTCTGATGTGGCAGGAAGCTGCAGAAGCGGAGAGCCCATGGCTGACTCTAGCGGTAGGTCGTGGCTTGCCGGCTCTGTTCTGTTTTTAAGGCGCTGAGAGCTCTGCTTCTGCACCCCCGCTCCAGGTTCTGAAAGGGGAGCGGAGCTGCCAAGTGACGCAGCAGAAGATGGAGGGTCCGGTGATATTGTGAAGCCACCGAGCCGAATCCCCAGAGGCTCGGGTCGCTGCTGTGCGGCTGTCACACAGCATGGCTGCTGTGGCATGGATAGCGAGCGGAGCTGAGGCTGCAGAGGAGGAGAGTGTGGCGAATGAAGACGCTGAGATTCCTTTCCCCAGCCAGGACCTCCCAGGGCGAGACGAGTGCCCAGGAACTATGACTCGCAATCTGAGACGAGCCACGGCTTCCATCTTACTTTTTCCTGCAGATGGGCTTGCACAACTCGCTGCCGTTCCCACAGGTCTGAGTCCGCAGGGTCTTTATAATGGTCGCGTCATTCTGTCATGGTGTGCGGTGTGGCAACCGGAAGCAGACCCAAAAATGCAGGACTCACTGGCGGATGCAACAGATGGTGGTTTATTAATAAAAGAAAAACATTAACAGAGCTGGCCGAGAGCCAGAACTAAACGGTAACAGGCAGGGTGACACACAGCAAAGGGAGCATAGACAACAACGCAACAACAGGCACAGAAAACACTGGACTTAAATACATCAGGGGATAACGAGGGAAAGTGGAAACAGCAGGTAACACAGCTGAACACAATGACACTGACGAGACCAGGGGAAGCAAAACTAAACACAAAGCACGGGGAACACAAGACTGTCAAAATAAAACAGGAAGTGACCAGACAAGGAACACGCAGACTTGACACGGGGAACTGGCACCCAGACACTGGACAGAGACGCAGATCTGACACAGGGAAACCCAAGGGACTAGAAATAAACAGAGGAACACAAAAGAGAACAAGTGAACATAATCACAGAAACAACTGAAACAGAACCAAGAGAACACAAAACACAGGGCCACTGGCCCAGGACCATGACAGTACTGCAGATTTTATTTATTAGAACTGCATCTGTTTTTAAATTATGTAATACTGACTTTGATGAAGACACATTAATTCATTATTTTATCATTTAGGCTTAACTATGTGATGCCCTTGTACATGTTTAAGAAATAAGCCCTACATCCGAATTATACAGTGTTTTTCTTGTCCATCAAGAGATATAAGCTCTTCTAAAAGGTCATAATGAAATATATCAAAGTTTTATAAAAGATAGGAGTAGAAAGAGAATGTTTGTAGTGATTTAAAAATATTAGCACAATAAATAAATAGGCCTACAATTACGCAAGTACTGATACTTCATATATTTATTCCACTGCATTTCAGAGGAAAGTAAATTATGTTTATTTTACTCCATTGCATACCTGAAAACTGTGGTTAAAAGTTTTTCTCCTTCCAGATCAGTGTCTTACATATAAAATATACGGACTACAGACTTTGAATTTATTATATTAGCTCATTAGATTAAAAAAAAACCCATACAACCCATTGCAAAAAATGCCCAGTATAATTTTTAATACATATACAGTGCCAGTCAAAAGTTTGGACGTACTCACCCATTCAGTGGGATTTAAAAGTAAGGTACGCTGTTTTAAATGGCATTGCGTTTTTCCTTGCATTCAGATCATTTGTCATGGTCCTGTTTCAATTTAGCAACTCTGGACTGAAATGACTGGAATCAAAACGACTGAAGGACACGAGAGTCATATTAATACAGAAACTTCAGTACATGCCATTTCAAGTGGTTAATAACTAATTACGGTAACCTGCAGTAGTCTACGACAGTGTAAGATCAACTTGACAACTTGTTTGTCTTTGTGGTTGCAATGTCACATATCTTATTTACATTGGAGGACAATGGTACCAGGTGTGTGACAGGAAGCAGTGAGTGCTCGCTGGTGTTTAAGACATCCATCGACGTCCACATTAGAAGCAGAAACCTGCAGATTAACAAAGGGATAGAAAAACACTCTTACCCAAGACCAGCAAAGACTTATACATGATTAAAGTCCCATTGATCAGTTCTGTAAAGAGGGATGTTGGATGATTACGTGAGTAGAGTAAGATGATGGCATACTTTAAGATCCAAACATGAGAAGAATGATGCGTTATAATGTGAACACTATGCTGTTTTTGTACCAAACAAAGATGATCAACCTGGTCTCATGGCAGTTCGTGCAATAGTCACGAAATATAATCTATTGATTCATGCTCATGAACACGAATTCTCTCTTTTTTCATGTAACGGCACGATTTCAGGCAGGTTAGAAATCGTGGTCTGTGGTCTCCACCTGCAGAACCACTCCTTTATTGAGTGTCTTGCTAATTGCCAATAATTTCCACCTGTTGTCTATTCCATTTGCACAACAGCATGTGAAACTGATTGTCAATCAGTGTTGCTTCCTAAGTGGACAGTTTGATTTCACAGAAGTTTGATTTACTTGGAGTTATATTGTGTTGTTTAAGTGTTCCCTTTATTCTTTTGAGGTGTGTGTGTGTGTGTGTGTGTATATATATATGTATATATATATATATATATATATATGTACAGTGTATCACAAAAGTGAGTACACCCCTCATATTTCTGCAGATATTTAAGTATATCTTTTCATGGGACAACACTGACAAAATGACACTTTGACACAATGAAAAGTAGTATGTGCAGCTTCTATTAGACAGTGTAAATTTATTTCTTCCCTCAAAATAACTCATATATGTATATATATATATATATATATATATATATATATATAATATATATATATATATATATATATATATATGTATGTATGTATGTATGTATGTATGTATGTATGTGTGTGTGTGTGTGTGTGTGTGTGAACATGTGTATATATGTATACCTAGGTCTGTCCCCTTATTTGTTCTGTTTTCTTCCCTCCTTTTCTCTCTTCTTATTGTTATGCTTCTCATTCTTTTCCTTCTTTTGTGGACAATAATCAAAATGAATGAATAAATAAAAGAAATCACAAACATTAACAAGAGTAGCCTATAGAGAACTTATAGAGCTTCTTCTTGTTAAAGCAAATATGTTTGGTACAATATTCCATTCGGATCATGATTCCATTTGTGAAAACTTCCAGACATGACAGCTATTAAAAAAAACATTACTGCTGGGTCTTCATGTGGCAGAACCACAGATGTTCAGCTGAGATCTGAAGGTCATCATCATTTAATGACTGCACAAATAATTAAAATCAGTTCCGTGAAGTTGCAGAAATCTTCCTGTCAACAGAGACACTTAAACAGTTTAACTGTTTGTGCAACTAATGAGGGCAGGAGGTGGTGATCCAGCAGAGCTCAGCATTCACGCTGTTAGACACCATGCGCCTCCTAAGGCCAGATAAAAGTACATAGCAATGATGGTTGATGGTTGAATGTGTTGATAGTACAGTGTGTAGGGCCATCTCCTGTTGTATTCTCCCAAGATAAACTATATTCAGATTTGAAACAAATTGTCATGGGGTTCCCTCATAAACTCCTCCCAACTGGCGAAGCAAAGCATGCAGGTGTAGTCAGAAGACATTCTGCAGGTGTGATTTGTTATGCTGGCCTCCCAAAGCGCACAATAAGCGAATTTACAACAAATGGGGAAAAAAATTCCACATACAAAGTTAAGGTGACTAAACTGAGTTCCTGCATGACTCACCCTCCTTAGAGTCCATGGTAACAAACAGACCACAGGTTACTCTCACATCAGAAGACTGCCCATTCATGCCACAACAGTCACCTATTAAACCCATTGCCCCTCCCACTAGGCATCAGGTTTACAGATCTCAGAAACATGTCTTCTTTGCGACTGCAGACAGCAGGCAGACTGTGTGCAATGCGACAGTGAAAAGTAAGTGGAAGTGTAATTTGGCGGCTTTGTAAGGCTGAATACAAATGCCAACTGTTCTACCCCCTTTGTTGCACTAACGACATGTCGCAACGATATTTGCGATTTTAACTGTCAACAAGAACAAACAGAGAACTATGTGAATGCCGTGTACGTGTGCACATCCTTGTCCACTGCCCATAGTCAGTGACAGGCGTGTCCCGTGCTGCACCTTTTCAGTAAGTGTCACTACAAAGGTTTTGGTATTTTTGTGACATCAGACACACGGATCAGCAAACAGCACTGAAAAAACTAATTGCACCAGAGGCTCGGCTTTGTTGATAATTAACACAAACAAACAACAACAAAAATAAACAGACAAATTCTGAAATTTCAGATTTTTGCCTTTACAGTCTCTCTGGTTACATTAGTAACTTAATTATAATGTTAAATCAAATTGCAGTCAGATTTAATCTGCAGGAGGAGGAGCATATCTATTTTTAATCACCAAGGTCTTAATTTCCTTCACTTTTATCTTGACACAGATAAAATGATTGTTACCAAAACAAGTTTGATCAGTAAAAAATGATTGGATGCCCGTCAAAGACAGTCATGACTTACCATTTCAAAAGTGAAGCTGCTCTGAAGAAAGAACATCGAATGCCAAAATCACAAAGATCCTGTCTGTCTTGTTATACCAACACAATTACAATTACAATTTATATTTAGTGCAAATTTCACTTTGTATTTCAAGTGCTATACTTTCAGTCTCTGGCCATGAAATTTTCAGTAATTTCATGTTGTTCATGTTGTTCATGTGTATCTATGTGTAGTGGACCTGATTCTATTGGGGCCTCTTGGCCAGGTCATGATTTTGTAAATGAGAACTGGTTCTAAAACATTTTACCTGGTAAAATAAAGGTTTTAAAAAAACAAACAAAAAAACAAAAATTTACAAGAGCTTGTCTGTCTGTATGTCTGTCTATATCTAAATATATATATAATGTGTGTGTGTGTGTACATATATAAAAGAGGTACCTGAACCATCAACCACTAGAGTGTGGTGAGACACAGAGACAGTGTTAGTCTCAGTAAAGAAGAAAATGTCATTTGTATAGATCCACAACTTTCCCCCCTTAATCATCAAACTACCGTGTTAAAAACCTGCTGTAATGAATTGCCAAAGCATATTACAAGTTGCAGTCATTTCTAATAGAAAGAAGGCTTCTTGACATGACAAAATAACCAGTGTTCTTCTAATGTATTCTGATTTTCTAAATATCTAAATGTCATATAATCTGATTTAGTTGGAAAAATATTGTGCTGTAGAACTGCATAAGATGTACTAGCTGTATTTTTTGGCATGCTCTTTTCCATTTCACAAATGGGTTGCTGATAGAATGACCATTTCCATAGTGTTTAGCTGTTTCGATTTATTCTTTTCAGATCTTCTAAATATCATTTATTTTCTATCGTTTAATTAAAGTAGAAAAATCTCTTTGCAGCATATTGTGATTTGGAATTGAATCCATTCTACTGAACACATGTGCTTTTATGTTTTTGTCAAACAGCTCTGCTTGTTGCCTGCTTCTGCAATGCAGACTCCACACAGATCTAACAACCTGCACACTGAGACTCAGACATTATGAGTCTCTTGGTGGTGTAAAACATAATGGAAATCAATTGACCCACGGGATACTGCAGATAATTTCAAAAATATTAAAATCTCATTACATGACGTTTAAAATGAATCTCAGATTTGCACAAATTTGCATTTCTCTCACACTCTGAAAGGCAGACTTGATGTTCTACTGTCTTCATCAGGATGGATAAACAAGGAGATCTCCCTCTAATTGGATAGTGGCCAGGGCCTGCCTTCCATACATCTTGGAAATAGAAATCTGCCACAGCAAAAAGTAATTAAAACAAAAATAAAACATGATGGTCTTCTAAAAGCCATGTCTTTAATGAACAAAAAGACTAATTAATTGCAGTGTGTCAAGAAGCGTCTTGCACTGAATTATAGATGAGCTGAGAGGGATGGCAGAGCTCACAGAGTAAAGGGAGATGAATGGGCTATGGTGTCATTAAAATGGGCACAAATACTGAATCCTGCCACAGTGCAGGCTTCTCACCACTAGTATGACATAAGTCCTGTCCAGCTTTACAGAGAAAGGCAAATTCACTAATTATTTGATAATTTAGTAATCATCCTAACTCACAGTATTTAGGCAATTAAAATGTAATCTGTTAATCAGAGGGAAAGTGTGATTTTTTTTTCTTTCAGGACACTCAAGCCTATCAGTAACTGGAATATTAGCAGCTTAACACCAGCTGTTGTTGTTAGAGCTGACTTGTTGTCAGCTATCCATAGATGGGAGGGTTGCATATCTAATATGATGACAATAACTGACTGCGACAATATTGAGAATAAATAAACATGCTTATGCAAATTTTCTGATGTTAGAGCCCTGACTTCAGTTCAGGAGATGAAATTTCAGGTGAGAAGAAAGAGGAGGTGGTGGAGTTGAGGGAGGATGGAGCTGTGGTGGAAGTGGCAGATGAAGAGGAGGAGAAACCGATGATGAAAATATTTAAAAAATACACATCTTTAAAATGGTCATGTGATGTTTGAAAGAGGTGTGTGTGTGTGTGTGTGTGTAGGTTGGTATGTATGTGTGTAGGTTGACAGGTTGACAGACATCAAGACAAGAAGGCTCCTTACCGTGAATGGAGGGTTTCACCCCAAATCCAGCACCCTGAGACTGAATACATCCAGAAGATGGCCACAAAACATCATCTGCTTAGTGAGTTAGTGAGTACCTCAGGCAGCAGAAACCTGACAGGAACCATCATTGAAGGACAGGCCTCTGCACGGTATGTACCACCAGCAGATGGAAGAAGTGACTGATATAGAAAAATCCTACCAATGGCTGGATAAAGCTGGACTGACAGACAGCATAGAGGCGCTAATCATGGCAGCACAGGAACAAGCTCTGAGGACAAGATCGATAGAGGCTGGGGTCTACCACACCAGGGTGCATGATGCTAGCACACATACATGGAATGCCATGCATAGTATACAGGTATCTATGCCAGGTATAGCCTTGAGCTCCTGATGTCAAAATGCAATATGCCCCAAGGGTGGTTAAGAATAACAGAGCTAAGATCCTGTGGGACTTCCAGATACAGACAGACAAACTTGTGATGGCTAACCAACTGGACATCGTAGTGGTGGACAAACAAAGGAAGAAGGTCGTAGTGATAGACGCTGGAATACCAAGTGATGGGAACATTAAGAAGAAAGAACAAGAGAAACTTGGTTAATATCAAGGGCTCTGAGAACAGCTAGAGAGGATGTGGAAGGTGAAGGTAACAGTGGTCCCCATGGTAATTGGAACACTTGGGGCAGTGACCCCCAAACTGGGAGAAATGGCTCCAACAGATTCCAGGAACAACATCTGAGATTTCTTTCCAGAAGAGCGCAGTCCTGGGAACAGCTAAGATACGGCGCTTTATAAATAAAAGTGAATTGAACTAAATTGACCATCAATAAACATCTTGGAACCGAGGAGACCAGTTGCTGGACTTGAATGTTGCCTGAAAAAGGATTCTATTTGTTCAGTAATCCTGGGTCTTAATCTTGGGATGCATTTTTAGGTCCATGATGCTCTGAATGTTTTTAATTAGTGAAAGGTCTGGCTTACAGGCAGGATAGGTCAGCAACCAGACTCTACTATGAAGCCGTGCTGTTGTAATAGATGCACAGTATTTGGGGTAATATTGTCTAGAATTTCCATGAAAAAGACAACATCTGGATTGGACATATGTTGCTCTAAAACCTGTGTATATGTTTTGGCAGTAATAGCACCTCTACAGATGTACAAGCTGCAAATTCCATCGCCACTGATTAGATTAGATAAAACTTTATTAATCCCATTAGGAAGATTCCGTCAAAGGAATTAAAATTCCAATAGCAGCTCCATACCATCAGAGAAGGCTTTTTAAGTCAGCACTATAACAGCCTTCTTTTGTGGATGATAGAGCATCCATTTGCATTTGTGGTTGGCACGGCAAACTGTGTTCACTGACAATGATTTCTGGAAGTGTTCCTGAGCATACAATAATTTGCATGACAATGCTACCCGAGGGCCCGAAGATAACGGGCATCCAGTAATGATTTTCAACCTAGTTCCTTTTACACAGAGATTTCTTCAGATTCCCCAAATCTTTTGATGATTTTTATGTATTGTAGATAATTTATTTTTCAGTCTTTTCTCCCCCTGTCCCAAATTCTAATTCAAAATTAGTTCACTTTGAATTTGCCATTAAATTCAAAATGAACTATCTGTTTTTATTTCTGTCCTCAGAATTGGGTTTGTAAAATAAGCACACACAGGACAGGATCAATGCCTGTTGCATTCAGCAACAACTGAGGGACAGTATGGTGGTACTGTGGTTAGCACTGTTGCCTCACAACAAGAAGGTTCCTGGTTTGAAACCACAGGTTGGCCTGGGACTGTTCTGGGTGGAATTTGCATGTTCTCCATGTGCTTCTGGCTTCTTCTGACTGTACAAAGGCATTTGTGTTAAATTATTCTAAACTGGCTGTGGAAGTGTGTGTGCAAAGATTTATCTTCATGTTCAGCTGCTTTCAGCACAGCTGGTATTCGCTCCAGTTGATCTTTGTTTCTAACTTCAATAGTTACTTCCTCCAAACCAGCAAAATGTTTATTAGATCCCATTCCTATTAGACTGTTGAAAGAAGTCTTTCCAATTATTGATGTTTCAATCTTAAAAATGATCAATCTGGCTTTATAAGTTGGCTATGTACCACAAGCCGTCAAGGTGGCTGTAATTACATGGATACTTAGAAAGCCATCACTGACCCAGCTGTCTTAGCTAATTATAGGCCAATCTCCAACCTTCCTTTTCTCTCCAAAATCCTTGAAAGAGTAGTTGTAAAACAGCTAACTGATCATCTGCAGAGGAACGGTTTATTTGAAGAGTTTCAGTCAGGTTTCAGATTTCATCACAGTACAGAAACAGCATTAGTGAAGGTTACAAATGATCTTCTTACAGCCTCTGACAGTGGACTCGTCTCTGTGCTTGTCCTGTTGGACCTCAGTGCAGCTTTGATACTGTTGATCATAACATTTTATTACAGAGATCAGAGCATGCCATAGGTATTAAAGGTACTGCACTGCAGTGGTTTGAATCATATTTATCTAACAGACTCCAATTTGTTAATGTAAATGGGGAGTCTTCTTCACACACCAAGGTTAATTATGGAGTTCCACAGGGTTCTGTGCGAGGTCCAATTTTATTTACATTGTACATGCTTCCCTTAGGCAGTATTATTAGAAAGCATTGCATACATTTTCATTGTTATGCAGATGATACTAAGCTTTATCTATCCATGAAGCCAGATGACACACATCAGTTAGTTAAACTGCAGGAATGTCTTGAAGACATAAAGGCCTGGATGACCTCTAATTTCCTGCTTCTAAATTCAGATCAAACTGAAGTTCTTATACTCGGCCCCACAAATCTTAGAAACATGGTGTCAAACCAGATACTTACTCTGGATGGCATTACTTTGGCCTCCAGTAACACTGTGAGAAATCTTGGAGTCATTTTTGACCAGGATATGTCCTTCAATGCACATATTAAACAAATATGTAGGATCGCTTTTTTACATTTGCACAATATTTATAAAATTGAAACATCTTTTCTCAGACTGATGTTGAAAAGTTAATCCATGCATTTATTACTTCTAGGCTGGACTATTGTAATTTATTATTATTAGGCTAAAAGCTAAAAGCTCCCTGAAAAGCCTTCAGCTGATCCAAAATGCTGCAGCTAGAGTACTGACAGGGACTAGAAAGAGAGAGCATACAGTGTATCACAAAGAGACTACACCTGTAAATGACCAAATTGAGCACTGCTTGTCATTTCCCCTCCAAAATGTCATGTGACTCGTTAGTGTTACTAGGTCTCAGGTGTGCACAGGGAGCAGGTGTGTTCAGTTTTGTAGTACAGCTCTCACACTCTCTCATACTGGTCACTGAAAGCTCCAACATGGCTCCTCATGGCAAAGAACTCTCTGAGGATCTTAAAAGATGAATTGTTGCTCTACATGAAGATGGCCAAGGCTACAAGAAGATTGCCAACACCCTGAAACTGAGCTGCAGCACAGTGGCCAAGATCATCCAGCGTTTTAAAAGAGCAGGGTCCACTCAGAACAGACCTCGCGTTGGTCGTCCAAAGAAGCTGAGTGCACGTGCTCAGCATCACATCCAAATGCTGAAAGATAGACGCAGGAGTGCTGTCAGCATTGCTGCAGAGACTGAAGAGGTGGGGGGTCAGCCTGTCAGTGCTCAGACCATACGCCGCACACTACATCAAACTGGTCTGCATGACTGTCACCACAGAAGGAAGCCTCTTCTGAAGTCTGTACACAAGAAAGCAAACAGTTTGCTGAAGACATGTCAACAAAGGACATGGATCACTGGAACCATGTCCTATGGTCTGATGAGACCAAGATTCATTTGTTTGGTTCAGATGGTCTCAAGCATGTGTGGCGGCGATCAGGTGAGGAGTACAAAGATAAGTGTGTCATGCCTACAGTCGAGCATGGTGGTGGGAATGCCATGGTCTGGGGCTGCATGAGTGCAGCAGGTGTTGGGGAGTTACATTTCACTGAGGGACACATGAACTCCAATATGTACTGTGAAATAATGAAGCAGAGCATGATCCCCTCCCTCTGGAAACTGGGTCTCAGGGCAGTGTTCCAGCATGATGATGACCCCAAACACACCTCTAAGACAACCACTGCTTTATTGAAGAGGCTGAGGGGAAAGGTGATGGACTGGCCAAGCATGTCTCCAGACCTAAACCCAATAGAACATCTTTGCATCCTCAAGCAGAAGGTGGAGGAGCGCAAAGTCTCGAATATCCACCAGCTCCTTGATGTCATCATGGAGGAGTGGAAAAGCATTCCAGTGGCAACCTGTGAAGCTCTGGTGAACTCCATGCCCAGGAGAGTTAAGGCAGTTCTGGAAAATAACGGTGGCCACACAAAATATTGACACTTCAGCAACTTTCACTAAGGGGTGTACTCACTTTTGTTGCTGCTGGTTTAGACATTAATGGCTGTATATTGAGTTATTTTGAGGGAAGAATAAATTTACACTGTTATATAAGCTGCACACAGACTACTTTTCATTGTGTCAAAGTGTCATTTTGTCAGTGTTGTCCCATGAAAAGATATACTTAAATATCTGCAGACATGTGAGGGGTGGACTCACATTTGTGATACAGTAACAACCAAAAAGGAAACCACTACTGTAAAAATAGATAAAGAAAAAATAGCATCCCAACAAACCAAAAATTGCCCAGCTTTGTTTCAGATGTAAATCAGTATGTAAACACTAGATCAATAAATAAAACAGGTCTATGTTTGCACAGAAAGCAAGGAAAGTTGACATACACAGTGAAAATTCAGCGCAACCCAGTTCACAAACATTTATAGTCTTACTAGCAAAATTATTGCTCCATCTGACTGGGTCCTTCACACAACTTCAATCATCCTGCCACTACAGCAGCCTTTCATCTTTGATTTGCTGTCACTAAAAAAAGAAGGCCGACAGTGGAAGTGGCTAGTCGGCTATACCAGGATGAGCATTCTGAAGAGAGCTCATTGCCAGGTCCTTCACGTCCCTCACAGCTATGCCTCAGTACTCCCTACTGATAAGCACCCATTTATGAGACGTGACTCCCTCTCTATTTGCAATCCAGACTCAAACCTTCCATTCTCTCTACACCAACTGGGGGGAAAAGGACGAAAAAACAAGAGAGAAAAACTGGTTGTACTTTTTGAATTCTGATAAGTCAGCAGTGATGTTTATGTAGGAAACAAAATGCCCCTCTAAGTGGCGCTCATATTTGCATATATTAACAAGACTGATTGTGGCACATACTCCACTCCCTGCCACACGTTCCACTGGCTTTTGAAATGCAAATATCAAAAGGGCCCAGAAAAAACATTGCTTATTGCACTTGACTGAGTTTAAATAGGAATAGATAAGTACAGTGCATTAAAGTTGCCTGGATATGAACAAGCTTTTGAACCTCCCATCATTGTGCAGCCCTGACATGGAGGCATGCCACATATCCAACCATGTCAGCTTCCGTGACACCTATGTGATGGCTTCGCAGCGGTGTTCCTGTGCTCACTTTACATCAATGAAGAAATGTTCAGAAGGCAAGTTTGTGGGGGGTGGGGTGGGGGTGTTCAGTCTGCCTTTGATGGGCTGATTCCATTTTTCTTGTCATCTACTATCCACCACTCCTTGAAGACCTTGTCCGTGGTGGAAGAATTAATGTGCCCAGTGAATTTGGATTGATAGCTGAATGCATGAACTCAGTGTGACATGAAAACTGTATATGCTGTCATTAATCAGGCTTTGTATTTTTTATTGCTAAATTTAGCCAAGCCATTGATGTCCTGACATCTACCTGCTTTTCTTTGGTCATATAATGATCATTTCAAAAAGGTTAGTCTTGCTCTTCTGGTTTTTGGTAAGAACATCTTTATAACATGAATATTACAATTGCAGCTTTTTTATACTTTAGATTTTACACATATTTTGAAATGATTTGATTATTCAAATACATAAAATATTAAAAAAATATATACAAATCACTTATTTGGGATAATTTTTGTTTTAGACTGGACAAACTGGTGATCCAGTGCACTTAAATGAAGCTTTCAAAGAACATCATGCAGTCTGTAATGTGTAGTGGTGCCTGCAGCAAAGCACTGGCTCAGGACAGTTTGTTAGCCCAAGAAGTTGTGATAAATGTAATCAGAGACTTCCACAGTGGTTATTTGGTTTACAATACTTAACATGGACAAGCTGATACCAAATGATGTGATGACAAGATATGATCAGAATCTCAGTCTGTGTCTATGTACAACTCTCAAATCTAGCACAACAAAACCAAAATGGAAAAGGTACCACCTTGTGACACTATTCCAAAAAATTACTCAGGATGCAAGCCATTAAATTAAAATGAAAAAAAGGATCGAAGGCTAGAAATCACTGAATAAATCACCCTACTAAAACAACCAATAATGGACTCTCTGACAGGCAGTAAATTCATGCAACACTCAACCTTATCCCTACCCTACTTTAAGAATCAAGACTGATTGTGTGGTAAGTCTCTTGAACAGACCGACTGAGCACCATTTTGCTGACAGTTTTAAGGCTGTAACTGCGGGCGGTGAACCAGCTCAGAAAACATAATTCACGACATGAAAAGAAGCAAATTGTGCAGGTGAGATAAAAAAAAAATATCTAGGGGCTTATGGGAGAAGTGTTACCTCAGTGTACAAATACAACAGTCATGTGATCCAAACCAAGCAAGCAATCATGACATCAAGATGCAAGCAAATGAAATCACTCAACTCAAACAGTAATATGGAGTATAATAATGCCAGACGGGTATATATGCTTTACTATAAAGTATGTATCTATATGTGTGTGTAACTATGTATGCACACATATACTAAAGTTCACTTAGATTCAGTAAACCCCTATTTTGACATGAGAGAGAGAGGGGAGAGAGTAGGATTCGCCCATCTCAGATGAAAAGATCTTGAGAGCACAGCAGGATGTCTGGTATCATCCCTCTAATGGAAGAGGGAGAAATCAACTTAACATCCATCCATTTTCTTCCGCTTATTCGATTCAGGGTCGTGGGGGGCTGGTGCCGATCCCAGCTGCCTTAGAGTGAGAAGCAGAGTGCGCCCTGGTCAGGTTGCCAGTCTGTCGCAGACTCCACTAAATACACCATTTTGCAAGAGAAAATGTATTGCTTGCCACAGTTGCCATACAAACCCATCTGTGGTGAGAACAAAATACTTCCTGCAGTGGTTTAAAATTCATAATGTGATGCACTGCTGATGCAAAGATTGCACTGCCTTCAAATGGACCCCAGCCATATGCTGCTGTATTTTATTTCATGTTCAGCTGAGCAGAGGTGAGAGTGTTCAGTGTCACTGCTCTATCACATGTTCACTGAAGGATATTAGAGTGCACAGCTTTACACGTTAGCTCCACTTGAGCTTTAATCCTTATCAGGCTCCTCACGAGTGTCATTGTTTGGTTTTTGTTTTGTTATTCAACCTGTCCAGTCTAAAATTGTAGCAAGCGGAATGAATGCTCTGTTTTGCCAGGCACCTTTACTTTGCCAAGAGGAGCTCTACAGACTCTGTATGGGCTCTCTCCTCTTGTTTGTGTTTTTATTCATTTATTTTATTATTCATAGGAATATGTCTGTACTTTTGCAATGTCAGAGCTGATAACAGGGGTGGGGCAGATTAGAGAAAAAAGAGTAGGAAAAGATAGAATTAAAAAACAAGAAAAATAAATAATCAAGGAGCACATTTTTATACCCCAAAGAAGAAGTGCAAACCAAAAAATTAGAGGCATCCCAAAATTGGTTGCATTGATTCATACAAATTTCAAATGATTTCAAACTCCAGACATGGGCAAAATTGTTGGTACGTTTCTGTTAAAGGAAGGAAAAACCCACAAGGGTCACTGAAATAACTTGAAACTGACAAAAGTATTAATAAATAAAGAATTACTGAAAATTAATGAAATAATTAATGAAAGTCAGATATTGCTTTTAAATTGTGGTTCAACTGAATTGTTTAAAAAAAAAAACTAGACAAAAATGATGGTACCCCTAGAACAGACTGAAAATAAGATAACCACGGGGACATGTGTGTCATGGAATTAGCATCAGAGGTGTCTTCTAACATGTAATCACTCTGCTTATTTAAAGGGTGAAAAGTAGTCACTGTGCAGTTTGGTATCATAGTTTGTACCACACTGAACATGGACCACAGAAAAGTAAGGAGAGAGCTGTCTCAGGATATGAGAAAGCCAGCTGTTGACAAGCATGTTTAAGGTAAATGCTACAAGACCATCTCCAAGCACCTGGATATTCCCGTGACTACAGTTGCACATATTATTCAGAAGTTTAAGCTCCATAAGGGGACTGTACCCCGCCTACATGGACATGGCTGAAAGAGGAAAGTTGATGACAAATTAAAATGATGGATAATACAAATGGTAACCAAAGAGCCCAGAATAACCTCCAAAAAGATTAGAGGTGGACGCCAAGGTCAAGATACATCAGTGACAGTTCGTCCATCCATCCCTGTTTGAGCCAAAGTGAACTTAATGGAAAACGACAGGAGGAGGTCACCAGTGTTGAAAGCAAATCATAAAAAAGCAAGACTGGAATTTTCCAAAATGCATATTTGCAAGTCACAAAGCTTCAGGGAGAACGTCCTTTGGATAATTGAGACAAAACTGAAGCTTTTTGTCAAGACACATCAGCTCTGTGTTCACAGACAGTAAAATGAAGCATACAAAGAAAAGAACACTGTACCTACTGTGAAAGATGGAGGCTTTGTTATGTTCTGGAGCTGCTTTGCTACATCTGGCACAGGGTGTCTTGAATCTGTGCAGAGTACAGTGAAATCTCACGACTATCAAGGTGTTCTGGAGCAAAATCTGCTCTACAGCATCAAAAAGCTGTGTGTCAGTCACATGGATCTTCTAACAGGATAATGACACAGAGCATACAGCTACAACACCCAGGAATGGCTAAAAGCAAAACCTATTCTGAAGTGACCGTCTGTGAGCTCTGAACTAACTCCTATTAAACATCAGCAGAAGGAGCTGAAACATGTAGTCTGCAGAAGCACCCTCCAAACCTGAGGCAGCTGGAGTAGTTTGCTCACGTGGAGTGGGCCAATGTACCCTAATTTTTGCCAGGTCATTTTCAGTATTTTTTGTCAATAACTCTGTTGAACCACAATGTCAGATTTTCATTAGTTAATTTTCATATGTAAGAAGATATGTAAATTTTTATTGTAATACTGCATTGTGTACAGCATTTTGTATTTCACCAAATGGCTTAAAAATTTTAAATTTATGAAGATATGTGACATAAAATTAGAATATCATGAAAAAGTTGATTTATTTCAGTAATTCCATTCAGAAAGTGAAACTTGTATATTATATCCATTCATTACACACAGACTGATATATTTCAAATTTTTGTTTCTTTTAATTTTGATGATTATAACTGGCAACTAATGAAAACCCCAAATTCAGTATCTTAGAAAATTAGAATATTGTGAAAAGGTTCAATATTGAAGACACCTGGTGCCACACTCCAATCAGCTAATTAACTCCAAACATCTGCAAAGGCCCTTAAATGGTCTCTCAGTCTAGTTCTGTAGGCTACACAATCATGGGGAAGACTGTTGACTCAACAGTTGTCCAAAAGACGACCTTTGACACCTTGCACAAAGGGCAAGACACAAAAGGTCATTGCTAAAGAGGCTGGCTGTTCACAGAGCTGTGTCCAAGCACATTAATAGAGAGGCGAAGGGAAGGACCAACTTTAAGGACCATGGTATCCCTGTTCTTAATTGGCCAGCAAACTGGCCTGACCTTAACCCCATAGAAGATCTATGGGCTATTGTGAAGAGGAAGATGGGATACACCAGAGCCAACAATTCAGAAGAGCTGAAGGCCACTATCAGAGCAACCTGGGCTCTCATAACACCTGAGCAGTGCCACAGACTGATGGGACTCCATGCCACGCCGCACTGCTGCAGTAATCCAGGCAAAAGGAGCCCCAACTAAGTACTGAGTGCTGCACATGCTCATACTTTTATGTTCATACTTTTCAGTTGGCCAACATTTCTAAAAATCCTTTTTTGTATTGGCCTTAAGTGATATTCTAATTTTCTAATCATATATATATATATATATATATATATATATATATATATATATATATATATATATATATATATATATATATACATACATACACACACACACACTTTTGAATATTTTATTTCCAGTTTTGCACAAAATATGCATTACTTAAGCTTGTGAGAAATTAATTCATCTCTACTGAGAATTTGAAGGTCTAGTGTTCAAAATTCCAGGCTAATAATGTGTAAAGTTGTTCATTGAGGTCAAGAAATAGTAATAGATGAACTGATCAGCACATTTTAAAATTTATCAGGCTAAAATAGGCTGCAATTTCCAGCCAAAAACATGGCATCAGGTTGAGAAGCAAGATGAAGAGGCTGCATATTATTTATTTCAACATTTATTGGATCATGCACTATGAATTGACACTGTCAGCGCAGAGTTCTACTGTAATGTCCTTAGGTTTAAAAAAGAATATTCAAAGCAAACAATGTTTTACAGGGTTCTGTTACTAGCACCAGTTCCGTTTAGACTATACATGCTTCCCTTAAGCAGTATTATTAGAAAGCATTGCATACATTTTCATTGTTACGCAGATGATATCCATCTGCTTTATCTATCCATGAAGCCAGATGATACACATCAATTAGTTAAACTGCAGGAATGTCTTAAAGACATAAAGGCCTGGATGACCTCTAATTTCCTGCTTCTAAATTCAGATCAAACTGAAGTTCTTGTGCTCAGCCCCACAAATCTTAGAAACATAGTGTCAAACCAGATACTTACTCTGGATGGCATTACTTTGGCCTCCAGTAACACTGTGAGAAATCTTGGAGTCATTTTTGACCAGGATATGTCCTTCAATGCACATATTAAACAAATATGTAGGACCACTTTTTTACATTTGAGCAATATTTCTAAAATTAGAAACATCCTTTCTCAGACTGACGCTGAAAAGTTAATCCATGCATTTATTACTTCTAGGCTGGACTACTGTAATTCATTATTATCAGGCTGTCCTAAAAACTCCCTGAAAAGCCTTCAGCTGGTCCAAAATGCTGCAGCTAGAGTACTGACAGGGACTAGAAAGAGAGAGCAGATTTCTCCCATATTGGCTTCTCTTCATTGGCTCCCTGTTAAATCTAGAATAGAATTTAAAATCCTTCTCCTCTCAAACAAGGTCTTGAATAATCAGGCCCCATCTTATCTCAAAGACCTCATAGTACCGTATCACCCCAATAGAGCACTTCGTTCTCAGACTGCTGGCTTACTTGTGGTTCCTAGGATACTTAAAAGTAGAATGGGAGGCAGAGCCTTCAGCTTTCAGGCCCCTCTTCTGTGGAACCAGCTCCCAGCTTGGATTCAGGAGACAGACACCCTCTCTATTTTAAGATTAGGCTTAAAACTTTCCTTTATGATCAAGCTTATAGTTAGGGTTATACCGTATATTGCAATA
The DNA here is from genome assembly GCA_024447675.2 of Pterophyllum scalare. Lineage (NCBI taxonomy): Eukaryota > Metazoa > Chordata > Actinopteri > Cichliformes > Cichlidae > Pterophyllum > Pterophyllum scalare. The sequence continues at coordinate 45,545 of JAMQGT020012209.1, forward strand.
GGTCTAGGCTGCTGTGGGAGTTTTTTTTTTCACTCACCTCTTTCCACTATTCCTGTGTTTATACACCACCCTGCATATAATCATTAGTTATTATTGATCTCTGCTCTCTTCCACAGCATGTCTTGTCCTGTCTCCATCCCCTCACCCCCAGCCTGGCACAGCGAATGACTGATCCAAATCACAACAAACAGTCGCCTCAAGGCATTTTCTATTGTGGGTAAAGACCCTACAGTAATACAGAGAAAACCCAACAGTTAAAACAACCCCATATGAGCAAGCATTTGGTGACAGTGGGAAGGAAAAACTTCCTAATAAGAGGAAGAAACCTCCAGCAGAACCAGGCTCAGGGAGGGGCAGTCATCTGCTGCGACCGGTTGGGGCTGAGTGGAGAGAGACAGGACAAAAGACATGCTGTGGAAGAGAGCCAGAGATTAATAATAATTAATGATTAAATATAGAGTGAAGTCTAAACAGAGTCAATAAGGTGAATGACTCTGTGCATTATGGGAACCCCCCAGCAGCCTAGGCCTATAGCAGCATATAAAATTGAACTTAACTAAATTTAAAAATTTCTTCATTCATCCATTTCAATTTAATCTATAAGATACAATTTAAAGGAAAATGGAAAAGAAATGAAATAAAGAAAAAATATGTTTGCCCACAAACTTTCTTACACTGTAGATCCAAAAGCAGATGTGGAGGTTATGTCTGAAGTGGAAGAACTTAATTTTTAGTCCAGTACCTGTACCTGAAGAGGAATGTTTATTTGTTTGTGTGTTGAGCCACTTATCAATGAAATATCAATTATTCAAAAAGGGTGCCTAACAATGGTTCTTATGGAGTTATGAATTCAAATTTGAATTTTTTGTTCAAATTGTAATCAATATGCATGGAGGTCAGGAGAGAAGTACAATAGTGGCGGTCCACAGCTATCTGTAAAACACAGTGTAAACTCTAACATGAATTGGGCCACATTGCAGCTCTAATCAAAATTCATATGTGAATCAAATCAAAATTCAATTATGAGCACAGAAAAGTACAAAACACATTGCCAATACAGTAAAAGCATGCCTGGATAGAACAATCACTGTTGCCAATTTAGCTACGTTGTCGATATATTTAGCAAGTTTTCTGACCCCTCTAGTGACTTTTTTTTCAAAAAGCGACTAGCGCCAAATCTAGTGACTTTCTCCGGTGGTATTGGAGACTTTTGGAGACTCCACATGAAAGCACCAATCATTCTGCAGTCACTGTACCCAGTGAGCAGCGGGTGCTACGGTGAGCCCCCGCCCCGCCCCAAAATACTGACAGGTGGTTAGTCTGACTGTGCAGTCTCCCCAATGCAGTTAGAGCAGAGAAGACAGCCACCCATCTCCGTGTCCACATTGCAAATGAATCACGCTTGTGCAAAGCCACCGCTGATCCTGCCCTGACTTACAGAGCGGGATGTAAATTATTTCTTCACTATAACACTAAGATAAATCACTGTGTCCACTGTGTGTACCTCTAGCTAGCTCACCATGTCACAGTCTAAGCTGTAAATACAGAAAGGAGTGGGAATCAAACCCTGAATTCAAGGGCTGGTTGAAGCCGTGTGTTGGGGATGATACACGGGCATACTGCCTATATTGTAAGGCTGATTTCTATGCAAAACTATGTGATGTAAAGAAACACATGACAACTCAGAAACATACTGAAAAGGCAAAGCCTTATAACAGTTCCACCCAAACCAAGCTGCCATTGATAAGTAAAAAAATTGACTCTGGAAAAAAGGCTGAAGCCACCATGGCATTAGCTATGGCTGAACACTGTTCCATGCTGGCATGTGATCACATTGGCGAAGCACGTAAAGCTGCTTTTTCAGTCTCCTCTGTCACTTCATTTTTTTCTTTTTTTTTTTCTCTTTTTTTTTTAAGCCTGTCATGTCCGGCAGATCTTGCAAACAGAACAGTGATATGAATGCATTATTATGCCAAGCATATTTACTATTCAAGATGAGCTTTATATGTTCTCTATAGGCTCCTCTTGTTAGTGTCTCCTTTATTTTATTGGTGTTAATTTTAACATATTGTGACACTGAGTTCGATTTAACATCTACAAAATCAGACCTGACAGGTTTAGGAAAGAGAAAGGGGAGAAAGAAAGAGGGGAAAAGAGAAGAAAGAAAAAAAAAAAGCACCAGTGAGTAAACCAAATAACTCATCACTTTATAAAACATGAGAGATGCTGTCAAAATTTGCAAAGTTAAGATTGTGTGGGCAATACAAAAAATAAATAAAGTTAAATTAAATTTAAAAAAGAAAAGAAAAGAAGCAGAAGCATGGTTACACAAACCAACCATTTTGTGTTGTGATTACAAGAGCATTTTCTGTCATGAAATGTACTTACCAATGAGGGCAGAATGACATAGCTCCGCCCACCAGAAGCTAGAGGCGGGCACGAAAGCCCCAGGAAGCCCAGGCCACCAGCAGCCCACTACGACCTATGAACACCCGCCACCACTCATTCCAAAGACAACCGCACCCCCACCCCAGCAGACGGGAGAGGGAGGCCTTAGACGGAGCCCCCTCCAGCCGAGGAGCAAGGGCCCCAGGGAACCCGAGGCGATGAGAAGCCAGCCCCCCTCCGTCAGCAAGCCCCCCATACAGGCCGATGGCCGGGCTCCAGAGCACCGGGCACCAGAGGACCACCCGACCCCCACAGAGCCCCCCCCCCACGCTAAAGAAGCCAACGCAGCCCTGTGCCACAACCCCCAAGGGAGCAGGTCAACTCCCACGTCAGAACATCCAGCCCCACCCAGCAACCCCAAGGCACCCACACCCCGGGGGGTAGGGGGAAGCGGCGACCAGCGAGGAGCGGCCAGGAGGCAAGACACAATGCCCAGACCCAGGTCCAGCCAAACAAGCACTCATACATGCCCGCAAGCACACCCACGTACACATTTATACATATACATGCACATACTCACCCACACAAATATAAACATAGATACTACATATACTCATTCACTCACCCACCCATGCTCACGAAGACTATGACAAATACACAAAGACACACATTCATCCATAGCTACCCACCTCTGAACATGGGGGGAATGGTAACCCTTCCAGGGCCAGCAGTGACCCCGATACGCCGCCAGTCTGGTCCCTGGGGAACCACCCAAACCCCACCCCGGGCGAGGTGTAAGAAGTCGGGATGTGAGATGACCCCTCCACCCCTCCCCAACCTGTAAGTGTATGTGTTTATGTTTGTGAATGAAATGAAAAGTGTATAGGGTGCAGTTAAAATTGAGGGGGACAGTTGTGCCCAAGCACCAACTGCATGTAGTCAGTGCTCACCCACACTGCTCCCCCCAAAAACCTCAATGTCTAAAGTGCAAATAAAATTTGGGGACAGACAGTAATGAGGATCTGAGTGGGGCCACCTCAGTAGCCCCATCTCGTCAACCTCTTAGTAACATGGCTGCCCCAAAGGTCCTGTGTGTGTCGAGATGTGTTGTGAATTATAGCGACTAAGGTGCAATTAAAAAGGAGGGGCAAGTGGCTGTGCTGCTCTGCATGTGTCCTCTCCATCCTACATGTATGAGTGATGTGTATTCTGCATTTTGTGTGTGTGGGTGGGTGGGTGGGTGCAGGGGGGGGGGTTATGACCAGGAGGCCTAAAGGCAACCTGGATGAGGAGAGCCAGCTCTACACTGGCTCAATAGGCACCCCGACCTCCCACACCCCAGTACAGGGCAGAGGGAGGTGAGCCCAGGGCCGTGGTGCTGCAGCACCTGAGACTGGCGACACCGCCCCCACTGCAGAGGGCAGCCTGCTCATTCATTGTCCATTCACTCGCCATTCACTCAACAATAGACATAAACAAGCGACAGGACAAACTGGCATGAGTTTGAAATACCGTGCCCCGTCCCCCCAACCACCCCTCCGCGGCCCCAACCCCCCCCCCCCGCGCAATGCAGGCACCCCCGGGCCCCAAAAGCGGAGACCAGACACCCCAACGCAGGCCAGACCAACCCACCCCACCTGGTGGCGTGCCCGGGACAGCAGAGACCCCCCAAGCGCCAGGGGGGGGGGACCCACTATGTTTTGGCTTTTGTAAAGTTTTTAAGCTTATTCTTGACGGTTTGTTTTTCCATAAAAATTTTGAAATGTATGAATCTAGTGACTTAAACCAAGGAAGAGAAGGTTTATTAGGGATTAGTGAAAATAAATAATTAATTTTTGGTAAAACCATCATTTTAATGGCAGCAACCCTCCCCATGAGTGATATCGGTAAATTATTCCAACGTGATAGATCATCCTGTATTGTTTTTAATAAGGGGGTATGATTTAATCGTACCAAGTCTGAGAGCCTGGCGGAGAAATTTATGCCTAAATATCTAATATTTCCTGACTTTAGTGGGGTCATAGAGGTTTTATGGAAATTACAATTAAGAGGCAAAACTGTGGATTTACCCCAATTGATGGAGTAATCAGATATAGATGAGAACTTATTTATTAGTGTGATAGTCTTCAAAATGGAAGATTGTGAATTCCTAAGGAAAAGTAATACATCATCAGCATAAAGGCTAATTTTATGGTCCGTATTTTCAGTTTGAATCCCTTTAATATTTGCACTTTGACGTATTGCTGCTGCTAGTGGCTCAATAAAAATGACAAAAAGAGAGGGAGAGAGTGGGCAGCCCTGCCTGGTGCCCCTCTGCAGACTGAAGCTTTGGGAGATTAGATCATTTGTCCTAACACGTGCATTTGGGGAGCTGTGTAGTGTTCTGACCCAATTTATAAAAGATGAACCGAATCCAAATTTTTGTAGGACTGCTAGTAAGAACTTCCAATTTACCCGGTCAAATGCCTTTTCTGCATCTAAAGACACAACTGTAGTCTCTAATTTGTTAATAGTACAATAGTCTATTATATTTATTAGTCGACGTGTATTATTGGCTGAGTGCCGACCCTTGATAAAGCCTGTTTGATCTGGATGTATAATAAATGGAGTAATACTTTCTAATCTTTTGGCAAGGACTTTGCAAATTATTTTAAGGTCTGCATTGATAAGAGAGATTGGCCTGTAGCTGGATGGGAATGTGGGGTCTTTGCCTGGTTTAAGAAGCAGGCTAATGTTGGCAGAGTTCATGGTTGGAGATAACGTGTTATCATTCTGAATCTGAGTCACCATTCTGAAAAAAATGGGTGCTAGCTCAGACCAAAATTCTTTATAAAACTCTGCTGGAAAACCATCTGGGCCTGGGGCTTTATTTTTGGGGAGATGCTGTACTGCTTCATAAAATTCAGATAATGAAAGAGGTGAATCTAGAGCTGCAGCCTGTTCGTCATTTAGTTTCGGTAGAATTATATTATTAAGAAATTCTTCAATTTCAGTATCAGATGGATTAATCTGTGATGAGTATAAAGCTTCATAAAAGTCTTTAAAAGAGTTATTTATTTGTTGTGGGTCATGGGTGATGTTACCAGTTGAACCTTTAATAGAAGAAATGGCTGTTTTTTCTTTATTTAATTTTAACTGGTTGGCCAGAAATTTTCCGGATTTATTTCCATATTCAAAATTTTCTAAACGCAGCCTCTGCAACATAAATTGTGTCTTTTTATCAATTATTTCATTTAACTCTAATTTTAGTTTCCTAAGGTTGCTAATTATATGTTCTTGCGGTGAGGCAGCATAGGCACTTTCTAAAGATTTAATTTGTTGTTCTAATTCTAATAAAAGCGCTTTTTCTTTATTTTTCTTATACGAGCAGTAAGATATTATTTTGCCCCGCATTACTGCCTTTCCTGCTTCCCAAAGAACACATGGTGATATTCCAGGCAGATCATTATGGTCTAAATATGTTGCCCATTCCTTTTTGAAATAATTAATGAAGTCTTGTTCTTTAAGTAATGATGTATTAAATCTCCAGTTCCTGATTGGTGGTGTGACTCTTTTCTGTGTCAGTGACATAGACACCGGTGCATGATCACTGATAGTGATAGGGTGAATCTTAGTATCTGTGATGTCCATCATCATGGAGCTGCTAACTAAAAAGTAATCTAAGCGGGAGTGACAGTGATGTACTGGTGAAAGATAACTATAATCTCTCAGAGTGGGGTGATGTGAACGCCAAGCATCACAAAGACCAAAATCCTTCATGTACTGTTTAAGAATGTCTGCAGACTGCCAGTTCCTCTGACTCACTGCTGTACTGAGCCTGTCAATATCTGCATTAAGTACCAGGTTGAAGTCTCCTCCTAGTATAAGTGTGGAGTCAGAGTGATCAGAGAGTGAAGTGAAGAAGTTATGAAAGAAGGAGGGGTCATCAACATTTGGTCCATATATGCTAGCAATGCATAAATTTGTATTCTGAATAGATAAATTAAGTATTATAAATCTGCCTTCAGGGTCTATTGTAGTATTGCTAATGTTAAAGTTTATCTTCCTGTTAATCAATATGGCTACACCTCTTTGTTTAGAGTTATAGCAGGCTGAGTACGTGTGAGGGAACAGTGGGAAGCAAAGAGTGTGTTCAGATGTTTTGGACACATGTGTCTCTTGTAGAAACACAACATCAGCTTTTAAGTCTTTCAACAGATTAAAAATTTTTAGTCTCTTTTCCCTCGTACCAGCTCCGTGTACATTCCATGACACAAATCTGAGTGTGCTCATGTTTATACTAACTTATGGACTGTTGTGTGTTCGCTAAAGATGTGTGTATGTGTGCATATGCTCTGTACGTTGGTGTGTGTGTGTATAGCTTCATGTTGGTGTGTGCCTGTGTATGTGTGCTGTATGTTGTGTGTGTGCGTCTGCTCTGTATGTTAGTGTAATAAAATGTAGCATTGCAAGTGACGTAAACATATTGCCGAGTGCAGAGAAAAAAAGAAAAAAAGGAAAGGATGTGAAAAAGTGACATAAAACCCAAATATCTACAAAGAAGAGATAAAGAACAAAACCAACAAACGATCACGGCACTATTTTGATTGATCGGCGTTAATGATCCTATTTAGACATTTCGATAGCTTCAGAAAAAGTAGGGAAAAAAACTCAGGAAAAAAAAAACGTTAATGTGGACACAGATCACCTGAACGATCAGTAAAGCCATGGTGTGGTGTTTTTGTCGCGGTAAAGCTGTCCGTTTACATACAGTTTGTCCACGGCGACGACAGCCCGGGAGCCTCCCTGCATGAACTTTTTCCGGATAGGAAACAGGACCTTGCGTCGCTCCAGGATCTCCCTTGGAAACTGATCGTTGACGCTGAAGTCCGTCCCTCTCAGCTCCCGGCCGCGGCTCTTCACCAGCTCTTTTTGCTTGAAGTGTTCGAATTTGGCCACGATCGGTCTGGGTCTGCGGGCTCCGGGTCGCTTTCCTCCCAGGCGGTGGACTCTGTGGAAGACGATGTTCCTCGCGGTGTCCTCCGGGAGCTTCAGGTGAGTTTGGATAAACTCCTTCACTGTAGTTTCCGGGTCCTCCTCTGCCTTCTCCGGGATGCCTGAAAACACAAGATTTTCTCTCATGCTGCGGGCCTGAAGCTCGATAACCGTTTCTTTAATTTTTTTATTTTCTTCTGAGAGCCGGGACATTCCCTCGGTGAGGGAATCCACCGACTCCCTGAGGACAGCGTTTTCAGCAGCGAGTGTTTCCACCTGCTGCTGGCTGAACTCGACTGACTCCCGCAGGGCCTGAAACTCCTTATGGAGGATTTCAACAAGGGCCAAGCGGGCGTCAAAGCTTGACAACTTATCGTTTATGGACTCCAGAATGCCCACAATATTGGTGGTAGATGGTGATACCGCCTCTGGTGATTCTTCGGGTCGGCTTCTTTTTGTGGACGGAGTTCCCTTGCTGGTGGAAGGAGTCGGCGTCTTGTCGGTTTTCCCCATGACGACTCGCTCAAAACACCCGTCGATATAGTGCAGCAGACTGTCCAGGTCCTCTTCACCGTTATCCAGATTGCTCGAAATTATTTTAATTAGGCTAAGAAACTACCTATAGTTTTTAGTTTTAAGCCTGTCTAGTTATAAATTGGCGGAAAATAAGCTAATCAGTCAAACGTCAGATAGTCACACCGCCATAGACAATACTGCCGAGATTCACCAAGTCTCGCGTGACTACCGCATGTCCTCTGTCACTTCAACATGCACAGGACAAAGTGCACAGAGATGATTAATGGTGTTCTGGCTCCGTACTTGACCAGAGTTTCAGCCTACTCCTTGATGTAAGTATTTGTAAGTACCTGAGAGTTGTGCTAAGGTACTTTAGTGACACCAAACACACAATCGTCTCAACATTTCTAGGGCTTGTTGAGTTGGCAGGAGGTGATGCCAGATCTATAGCTCAAGCTGTTGTGGCATTCCTGGAGAAGTGTTGTCTTAAAAAAGAGAAACTCCTGGGCATAGGGACTGACAATGCTTCTGTTATGATAGGGATTAACAATAGGGTCCATAAAGTACTGAAGAAGGATTATGGCCTCAAAGATCTGGTCCTTACTCATTGTGTGTGTCATTCTCTGCAGCTGGCTGTAAGTCATGCTTCCAATGACATGAAACATCCCACGTAGTGTGGAGCACTTGATAAGGGAGACTTATAATTGGTTTTCAGTGTCTCTAAAATGCAGGAAGGCCTACAAGGCCATATGTGAGACCATCAACTGTGGGGAGAAACCCTTAAAAATAACCAAAGTCTGTGCCACATGTTGGCTCTCCATTGAGAAAGTGGCTTCACACATTTTGGACCAGTGGGAGGCTCTTAAATTGCATTTTGCTGTCACTAAGTCCAGTGAACACTGCTACATGGCTGAGATTTTATTCTCCATGTACAGCGATCCTCAAAACATCTCGTATCTGACTTTTATGAAGTCAGTGTTGGGTGAGGTACAGCTGGTCATCAAGGCTTTTGAGGGACAGCAGGTAGATCCTCTTAAACTTCTTGAAAGCTTGGTTAACCTGATAAAGTCTGTGAGTAGCAGGGTGCTGAATCCACTGGCAAACAGTGATGTACTCAAAGAGCCAATTGATGGATATATTAGTCCCAAACCATACCTCCGTCACCTGTTTGAGTCAAAGGCAGCTGAGCTCCACGTTGCACCTGAGGAAAAGAACAATGTCAGACAGCTGTGTGTAGCTTTCACCATTTCCCTCACTAGAGAGCTGAGAGTGAGACTGCCAGACAAGCATTGAATTACATGTCAGTTTTCAATGTAGAGGAAACTCTAAAGCAAAATAAGAGCCTGGGAGAAATTAAAAAATTGCCAAGCTCCTTGGCTACTCTCATGCTGAGATAGACAAGACTGTGCAGCAGTGGCGTGTTATCCATCTTAGTAAATGGAATGAAACAAAAAATATTGTGGGCTTCTGGAGTGAGCTTTGGAAGTTCAGAAATGCAGCTGACATCAACCCATTTCAGGAACTTGCCATGGCTGCTGCATCTGCGTCGATTCAGGGGTCTGAAAAAAAACCCAGACAAACAATGAACCTGAAGTAGGGTCAAATAGTTACCATAATTTCTCTTTCATCTCACATTGCCATTACCATTATCTTTTTTGGTCTATTTAGATTGTTTTAATTTGACAACATTAACAATCTTTACAAAAACTGTTAAAAATTTTACAGCATAAAATGTTGTTTTGTTCTGTGACTTGTTGTAGGCTTCTAACTCGATTCTAAAACTAAAACAACAAAAAACTCCCCCCCAAAAACCCAAAAAATCAAAACAAAATTCCTTTTTAAAAAACCTAAAACAAAACAAAACTTTGCCGGTCCCAAGCCCAGATAAAGGAGAAGCGTTGAATATATTCTAACATTAAACAATACGGGACAAAATTGATTTATGCAATGTGGGTCTAGGCAAAGCATTAAAAGCAAAGCAATTAAATTCCTCTTTTTTGTCTCTCCAAAAATGTTATGCTACAGCCTCAATTACAACTAAATGCAAATTTCTAAGTATGCAAATTAGGCTTCTAGCAACTGTTAGGACAGCCAATAGCTACTTTCCTTACAAAGGGGTTGGCAACAGAAAAACATATGCTGGAAAAGTATCAATCATGGATTGGCCTCCCCAGAGTCCAGACCTCAAGATTATTGAAGCAGAGTGGCATCATCTTAACAGAGAAAAAATGAAAGGCAGCCAGTATCTAAAGAAGAGTTTTGAATGTCTCTCAAGAAGTCCGGAGAACTATTCCTGAAATGTAAGTACAGAAATTGTAGAAAGCTGCATAAAAGAGTTCAGACTGTGTTGAAGAACAAAACTGGTCACGTGAAACATCGACTTTCCAGCTCTTTTTTAACCTCAAACTATATTTTCATGTACAGGGGTTGGACAATGAAACTGAAACACCT